>CM065591.1:470082061-470132293 GCA_033119425.1 Bufotes viridis
GGAACGCATTTTGCGCTCCAACGGAGGTCAGGTGACCGATACTTACGGTACATGACACGCGGATGCGTTCCATTTAGTGTCATTGATTAATTTCCGGTCACCTTACTTCCGGCATACGCTACTATATGCGCCCTGGTTTACAACATGCCGCTGTTTAAGCGTGAATAATATGGGCAGGTGAGAATTATTCAGCCAATTATTTAACATATATAAGGTTTGATGCACATTAAGCAGATCACCCCTGACGAAGCCGGACGTTGCCGGCGATACGCGTGGGGCTCTTTTTGTCGGCGGTTGTCCACATGGGGGTACCTGGCACAGACTTTGACTGATTGTTTTCATTTATACTCGTGTTGTTAGGTATGGTTCCTTGTATCATGCTGTTATATGGAT
This sequence comes from Bufotes viridis, assembly GCA_033119425.1. NCBI lineage: Eukaryota > Metazoa > Chordata > Amphibia > Anura > Bufonidae > Bufotes > Bufotes viridis. The sequence continues at coordinate 470,082,455 of CM065591.1, forward strand.
TCAGTATATATATATGTGTTCACGCTGTTGCCAGTACATTGTACTTTGATGCTATTTTTATTGTATTGTGCCCTGGACTCCGCCGTTGTGCAGGGTTATCTTACCCGCACCCGTCCAACATTGTATACAATTTTTAATGTTTTTTGTGTGTCTTCCTTTGTGTTTCTACTAATAAATTGAATTTTATAGATATATGATTGGATGTGCATTTGAGTGAAAGTCTTCTTGGACTCTCTAGTGGTCCTCTTTGTTACATGTAGCGCTCTGGGATGAAGCAGAGTTTGGGCGCTAATGGTCGAGCGATGGTTGTTAGTATTGTTTGTCTGGCTATTCAGAGGCCTGTGGGGGCCATTGTATACAGTTATGCCTTCAAAAGCTACGTCCATGTGTCTGCATTTACATTTTGTCCTACACTCCATTCACTAGTAGAGCTGCGTTTATGCGTTTGCTGTTGCATCACGATAATACTCTGCTCACTTCAGATTGCATCCATACGGCTGAGTTATACCTTGTTCTTCATGCTCAGAGCTGAGCCCATACCATGTTTTAGGCACCACTCACATCCAGAGCTGCATTCACCCACCTGTTCTTACATCAGATGTTATACTCTGCTTCCACTTAAAGCTGCATTTTCCTTTTCATTGCTACATCATGGTTACTCAGTATTTTCTCTAGGGCAGTCAGCACACCGCTCTGATACCGTTCTCCCGATAAACATAGCTGCTTTCTTTCAGGTTTACGTTTCTTTCCTCGCTGGTTGTTACATTCCATAGGCCTACTTTTTCTGTTCACTTCGGTGGAAAGAAAAAAACAAAAATAATAAATTGTGCAGTTCTTTAGTCCTGGTTCGCATTCACTCAAACTGGTCTCCTTTACTTCTGGTTCGCATTCACTCAGATTGGTCTCCTGCCCCAGTTCACCATACAGTCCCTCAGCAGTCAGTGGGCCAATAGGAGTAAGTTTCCTACTATGTTTCACAAGTTGTTCATTTGTTTGTCACGATAAGGGTCTTCTCTTAGCAAACTGTAATGCCTCTGGCTCTTATTTTTCTCCCATCTGTTCAATTTCACGGTTAGTTTAATGTTTTATTTATGTACGTGGTTCGGATCACTAATGTCTATGAATATCCATCAGGTCTGGCTCATGTTTTAATTACTTATCGTCACTGTGAGGTCATCCAGTTCAGTCTTGGCTTCGGGGGCCCGATGACCGCTTCAGCCTCATGGCTCCGCGGGGCCTATGACCGTTCTTCATGTTATTCGTTAGGGGTACAATATAGTTGTAGGCTGGTTAGTGTCCTAGGTTCACTGTCGGAGGGGGTCATGGTTATACGAGTCCCCAAGTCATACTGGTGCTGCATAAGTGGTTTATATTTAAAAAATGTAAAAATAATCCGCCATTAGTCTCGCATTCATGGCTACGCCATTAGAGTCTCTCACACATGGCTTCTCCGTTTAAGTTTGACACACATGGCCCCGCCATTAGAGTCTCTCACGCATGGCTTCTTCGTTTATGTTTGCACACATGGCTCCGCCATTAGAGTCTCTGGCGCATGGCTCCGCCATTAGAGTCTCTGGCGCATGGCTCCGCCATTAGAGTCTCTGGCGCATGGCTCCGCCATTAGAGTCTCTGTCGCATGGCTCCGCCATTAGAGTCTCTGGCGCATGGCTCCGCTATTAGAGTCTCTGGCGCATAGCTTCTCAGTTTAAATTTACACACAACTCCGCCATTCGAGGTCAGCTGCGTGGTCCCGCTACAGTAGGTTCCATGTTTTTTTCTGCTTTAAGTACTTGCTCGCATGGCTCGGTGAGCTGTGGCTCGCAATGCAATTTTTCTTGTAGACTGTCAAAACAGTTTTTACTGTTGCTTCATCCAGGGGCGGATTGGCCATAGACCTTACAGGGAAATTTGCCTGTGGGCAAATGCCCCGAGGGCTGCATGGGCCCTCCTCACCACCTGCCAGTGTAAGTTTTTGGGGATGTATTTTGTGATGGACTGTGGTATTTGGCTCTGTTGGGGTGGTATAATGTGCCATAAGATAGTATTGCTGGCCCTGCCTTCCATCAATTTGGACCCAACTACAAAATGGGTTCACTTTTACTATTTTCTCCAGGGCCACTTTAGGTTCCCAGTCCGCCCCTGGCTTTATTCCTTTCTTCTTTTCCTGTGCTGGTCCGCCATTTATATCTGCCTGTTCTCTCTACTATATTCATTATAAATTCCTACCCATATTGCTGCAGTCTTGCCTACAAGTCCCAAAATACTGCAGTTCTAAAGGGGAGCGTGCAAATGAAGGTGGACGTTTCCTCCATAATGTTGTTTCCACCCACTGACCCTCCTCCTGGCAGTCTGTAATCTCATCATCCTGACAGGGCCATATGATGTCACTCGGTCATGTGAACCCTGTTCAGATTTCCTAATATCAACATTTTCTAATATAAAAGGGCTTATAGAATAGATATGCTCCCTGTTTCATTGTTCTGCTAAGTGTAAACCATGTGGCTTGATCTGGTCACATGACCATGTGATGTCAAAACGTCCTTGCAGCTTAGTGATTCTAAGCATTCTATGTTGGTGTGAAAGGAGGAGGTGGGAGCTGTAGTGGGAGGGATGAAGAGCTGCTGAGGGCGGAGATACAGCAGATGACTCTGCTTGTGGTTTCCGCCTGCACAGGAAAGATAAAAACTGGCTTCCTGGGGAAGACATAGGTATAAGGACAGAATTAGGGTCCATTACAAGTAACTCTACCAATTGGCAACAGGACACGGGATCGTCACCTACCATCGTGAATAGGAATGAACGAACCCATGGAAGTTCGGGTTCACCGGCTTCGGCCGAACTTCAGGTCAAAGTTCGGGTTTGGGACCCGAACTTGACCCCGAACTCAAACCCTATTGAAGTCAATAAGGAACCCGAACTTCACTTTATTATTTTCTGTTATAACATGGTTATATCAGAAAATAATAACATTTATAAGACAGGCAAAACCATATGGCCATTTAGGAGTTAAAAAAAACCTCACCACATCCACTTGCTCGCGCTGCAGCAACTTCTTCTATCTTCACTGAACAGGACCTGCCAAAGGACCTGCAATATGCATGATGACGTTGAAAGCCGTGTACCGGGGTGGGCTCCCCAGGACACAGTGAAGTCACAACTCACGAACGAGGAAAGGAACCCCAACACCAGCTTTTGCGAAAACAGAATTTTACTTAAATGTGACAATAAACACAACCACAAATGCTGGGAACATACAATACATTTACATACACCCTCCGCTGCACGGCGCCCTCCGATGGATGCAGGAGGAAAATGCAGCAATTTACCTACTTGCAGGCACAACTAAACCGCCCCACCTTACCAGTTATTACCATAAAAAAACAAGAACCACTGTATGGGTGTGTGGTAAAGGGCTAGCCTGCGGTGCAGCACAACAGCTTACAATCTTACCAAGTTTTACAGTATTCCCCCTCCCATAACTGGTCCTGTAGCATGTGCCTGAGTATTCCTTCTGAGCAAAACGCCAGCCTGGCTTGAGTTTGTGAAAATCTTATCAGCTCTCTAATGTAAAATATCACTGTAAGTTATGGAGTCCTTGCAATGAACAGTAGTAACACTTGTGGCCTGACACAAACAGAGACCCTAACTAACTACAGGCCTGGTCTCAGTCTCTAGGCACCAACACTGTAATGAGGTGCGTACCCGATCTTATCGACCCGGGTCTGCTCTGCATCCGCTGGTGACTCTAAACATAACAAATGCCTCTCCAACAAGTATGTGGTCCCGCAGTGTATGTAACTTTGCTCCTCAGCTCTCATCAGCATTCCTGGAAGCAATCCTCATTCCTCTAGACAGGATCAGGGTCTTGAACACAATCAGCTTCACTTAGCTGCAGCTCTGGTCACTGAGGGATGCTCACACCTGGATACTGTCGGATTCTCTCTGCTCACACAGTTCCTCAGTCTCAGCTTCCTCTAAGATGGCTGCTTCCTTTCCTTCTCCAGGCTCTAAAAACACCACATCTCATGAATATGAAAATATATGCAATCTGTGTTTTGGAAACAGCGGCATCTTGTGGCCAAACAGTAGAATGTCAGTCCAGATCATTTAATTTAATCCACAAAAACAGTGTTTAAAGAATTAGAACTATTTCCCCATATCACAACGTCAGCACGTGAGAAAGCGCAGTGACATCATCATGCACATCTCAGGTCCTGCTGAATGAAGATAGAAGAGACTGCTGCAGCACGATAAAGTGGATGAGGCGAGTTTTTTGGTTTTTTTAACCCCTAAATGGCCATATTGTTTTGCATTCTGTCTTAAGAATGCTATTATTTTCCGATATAACCATGTTATAACGAAAAATAATAAAATCACCCGAACACTGAACCCGAACTTCAGTGAAAAAGTCCAGGTACGGGTATGGGTACCCGAACTCGCAAAGTTCGGGTTCACTCAATCCTAATCGTGAATGATCAGCGATCATGAGTCACGGACATATCAGTGATCCACGCTCCCCCCTCAGTCTGTGCGGCCTCATCTCCATATTATTACAGTGACCGCTGTGGAATACGTAATTGACTATCGTACACTGAACCTCTCATTACCTTTGCAATTTTTAATTTTACTTATTGCTTATGAAAGCATTTTAATCTCAGCACTGCAATTAAATATATTCTTGTGAGTGATAAATGTCAGGAGGGTCGTACTTACCCAGGATTCATGGAGGCTTTCTAGGATTGATTAATCATTTTTATCATTCCTCTTATCGCTGTTAATGGATTGCGAACATTGTTGCCAATTCAGCAGAGTTATTGGACAGTTGCTCTATTCTGGGCTTAGTAGGCTCCATTTATACATTTTGTGTGTTTTTTTTTTTTTCTAATTCCATTACTATTTTGGCTTTAAGAAGAACCCATCACCTCTCTAGATACTTCTGTTTTAGTAAGTACCTGCATTCTCCATGTAATATCAATTCTGGAGCATCTATTCTCATGACTCTATGCTGTGGCATTACTTTATTATTCCTTCTAGAAGTTATTACTGAATTACGAGCAGTTTGCAATGAAGGTCCACATGGCTTACCAGTTGGTGCTGTGTCCCCACAGAGTCTAACGCTGGCAGTACTGATTGGATAGTGTCGGTGCAGAGTGCACTGACGGGTAACACCCATGTGGAGTAATGCATTCATAACTTGTAGCAGGAATTATAAAGGAATGGCATAACTTAGAACAAGAAAAATAGATATCCCAGAGTTCCTTTTATATGGGGGGTGCAAGTATGGTATTTGCTAAAACAAACATGTGAGGACAGGAGACAAGTGCTCATTAAAGGGCATCTGTCAGCAGTTTTGTACCTATGACACTGGCTGACCTGTTACATGTGCACTTGGCAGCTGATGGCATCTGTGTTGGTCCCATGTTCATATGTGCCCGCATTGCTGAGAAAAACGAGGTTATAATATGTGCAAATCAACCTCTAGGAGCAACGGGGGTGTTGCCATTACACCTAGAGGCTCAGCTCTCTCTGCAACGGCAGCGCCCTCTGCACTTTGATTATTTTGAGGAGATATCAGGGCCAAGTGTGATAAGATTTTCACTGCCTGGTCCTGTCAATTAAAGCAGAGAAGGCACGGTAGTTGGAAAGAGCTGAGCCTCTGGGTGTAACAGTGACGCCCCCAGTTGCTCCTAGAGGCTCATTTGCATATAATAAAACTTAATTTTTCTCAGCAATGCGGGCACAAATGAACATGGGACCAACACAAAACTCTTCAGCTGCCAAGTGCACATGTAACAGGTCAACCAGTGTCATAGGTACAAAACTGCTGACAGATTGAATTCTGGTCGCTTTCCTCGCCTTACTGCATGCGCCTCTGCCCTTTGTACATCATGCTCAGAGACAGAGGATCATTTATTAAATCGACCCCACTGCGCACCTGGGAAAAAGATCTCGGATCAGTGTTCTCAGTTGATCAATGGTTCTCGGCCTTTACCTTTATCTCAAAACATCTCAGATGTGCCTTACACTATGAATCTTTGATGAAAACTACGCTAAGGTGGTATTACACACCTGATCGTCTGAGCCACATCTTTCCGGGATCTTCGCATTTGTGCTGGAGGGGCTGTGGTCAGAGAGGCACGCTATGTCATATTTTGTTACAAGACATATGGAGGTCCACCTTTTCTCTTGCCTCGGACCTGTTGGGTAGCCAGCTCCTGCCTTCCCCCTCACTGGCCCTCCTCTTCATTGATATTGACAAACTACCCGGCAAAGTAAGGGTGGTGCTGGGGCATCTCTTCCTTTCACAAAACGGGAAATCCCAGACTATTCCCAGCTTGGCGGATATTACACGCAAGCTCAATTCTACATATGTACATGAGAAAATGTTGGCGAGAGCTGGGCACTCAACCGCAACGTTCGAGAAGGAGTGGAGTTCCTGGGGTCTCTCCCAGCTGGCAATACAATCCCCTGACTAATCCTGATCTACTCACTCTATTGTATACCTGTCACACAATGTAATATCTATTTGTGTATCCATCTCATGAGTGTACAAATTGTCCCTCTGTTTATTTGTACCGTCTGTTGACTATCTACTGCTGTATTAGTGAAGCGGCTAGGTCGGAGCTGTAAAGCGCTGACTGTGTTGCCGCTCACTGCTGATTATCACGTATGTTTAAAAATTAATAAAAACATATTGATTGAAAAAACTGCTGACAGATGTGCTTTAAAGGGAACCTGTCACCATGAAAATGCTACCCAACCTACAGACAGCGTGTTATAAAGGATAAGGAGCTAAGGAGAGGATTAATACATACTTTTGTCAGAAAAGATTGAGAATAACATGCAACATACTGATTGAAATACCTGCTCATTCCATGTGTGGGAGTACAGTGGGCGGTCTCACCAAATGATGACAGCCTTCCGCCCAATGACTGTGCACCGACAGAAGAGACCAGAAAGAACTGGCATTTCAATCAATAAATTACAAGTTATACTGAATCTTTTCCTGTAAATGTATAAATCAATCTGCTCAGCTCCCCCTGCTCTATAACATGCTGCTGGCCAGACAGACTCCATGTTCTATGACGTACCAGTTTTATTAAAGGGGTTACCCGGTAATAAATATTGACGTCCTATGCTCTAAATCAATACCATTCCTCTGATCAATGGAAACATTATTACAAAGGTGAAAGTTGCTTACATAATATATATCCAAGTCATAGAGGAGGTGTAGCGAGCCCCTGAAGAGCCTGTGCAGAGGATGGGAGTGGTAGTGGCCTGGATGATGTATCACGGTGTACTCCCTCAGGCCATTGCTCCCTGGTGATCGGTGCAGTGAAAAGGAAGGAATCAGACCAGAAATAGAAGAATAAACATCTATTTGCTTAGTGCAAAATAGGGGTTGCAGTACATCCAGCAGTAGTTGTATATAGTGCAGTTACTCTTCCCATATGATTAGGTATTTTGGCTGACAAAGGGGCAGATAATGGCTCATGTGGTATGCTATGTAGTTGATGTCTCTCTCCCGAAGTTCCAACTAACGGCTGGCAGCTGAAACTTGTGGCTGTAGGTGTCCACTGAGTGAAAATATGGGCTTTTATGACCTGGCCAGGCCTGGATGTGATCTACATGATGGGTGTCTGAGCTGTAGTCCCTCTCATGCAGCAGGGTCTGTATAGCTGTGGTTTCCGGTCACTCCAGCTGCTATATGGAGTTGTAGTATTCTTGCCATCTCCCTGGAGTAGTGGTCTCCCAGAGGAACTGGAGCAAGAACCAGTCCCTAAGACCCTTGGAGTAGGAGTTTTAGCATTTGCTTCCTTCCTCTTCACTGTCCTAAGAATCCCCCTCCTGGTAGGAAGCAGGACCAGCCCAAGAGAGAAGGAATGGGATGGCTAGTCCCATTCCTAATATCAACCATACCTTATCTGCTGGTGTACAGGGTATACAAGAACAGAGCAGAAACATAAAAAACTAAACAATTTGCAGATACCCCCAGGTGTGGTGTACTGCAGAAGCTCCTGATGATATAGGAAGTTTAGGAAGATAGATTTATTGTCATTTTAGGGGCAAATAAATGCTATTTTTTCCTTTTATTCATACATGTAACCCATTTCACTATGTTAGGAGATGCTGACCTGACGTTCGTATAGCACATATGGGGTGGTCACGGTCCCACCTTCGTTGGCTCATGAACACGACCGTATGTAAACACGGATCCGCAAAAAATACGGATGACTCTCGTGTGCATTCCGTATTTTGAGGAACTGAACAGCTGGCCCCTAATAGAACAGTCCTAACTATTTTTTTGTGGAACGGACATTAAATGCACATGGAGAAATTCCCTTTTTTTTCCAGACCCATTTAAATGAATGGTTCCTTATATGGTCCGCAAAAAAAAATGGAACGGATACAGAAAGAAAGTACGTTCGTGTGCATGAGCCCCGGTGATGACAATGAATGCTGACAGATCAGATATGACACAATTAAGACACACGTCATAAAATTAAATTTAAAGATTTTTTTTTTTTTTATGAGAATGCATCCTCCTGATCAGTAATTGCAATTACGTTAATTTTACATCCAGCGTTATTGATTGTCCGTATTGATTCACAGTAGAAGAAATGTCTAATATGAAATGGAATGTTGTCATTAAAAAGACCCCCATCCATCAAACGGGAGCTTGTGCCATCACAATTATGGAGAACATACTTAAGTTCCTTCATGTGCTGATATTACACGGGAAATGCTGATCGTATTAACTCCCTCAGTCCCGGTCTACAGCAACACACTGCACTGAGTGTGAACTGTTGTCATGCATCAACATACAGTAAACACGCAGGACCATCAAGTTCAGCCTCCCTTCATCAGTCACACACCATTTATTGTTGTTAATTATGACCCTCAATTATCATTGTTTCTGGATAAGCATCTGACTTTTTTTTTTTTTTTTTTATAAATGCTGATTTGCAAGTGAGCTAAGCGGCAGTACTCAATGTCAGGCAGCAGCTACAAAAGCAAATAAGATTTTAAGGTGTATATAAAGAGCGCTAAAAACCTGTGTTCCCACTGTTATATTACCCCTTTAAAAGACCTTTCTAGAGCCACATCTTAAGACCTCATGCAAACAAACATATTTTTTGTCCACATCCGATCCGCATTTTTTTGAGGGTTGGATGCGGACCCATTCACTTCAGTGGGGCTGCAAAAGATACGGACAGCAGACGGAGCCATATGCCAATACCGCATTACCTGAAAAAACATAGAACATGTCCTATTCCTGTCCGTATTACAGACAACGATAGGACTGTTCTATTACGGGCCGGACATTCCATTAGGCAAAATGCAGAACATACACGGCCATTATCCGTGTTTTGCGGAACTGCAATTTACAGACTGCAAAAACGGCGAGCTCTATGGCTTCGTTCACACTTGAGTGAATCATGGAAGTGCGCTGTCTAGGTTCACCACGGACAGCACACTTATGCACCGATTTTAATGTCATTAGTAGTTTTTCACTGACATTACCGTGGGTCAACGGAAAAAATCACAGAGGCATGCCCTACTTTGGTCTGTGATATGGACCAAACACGACCATTGAAGTCTATGGACCCGTGACAAACCACCGACACAACATGGATGGCATCTGTATTTCATCTGTTTTTCACAGATCTGTTTTTTCACGGACCACTGATAGCAGATGCTCTAAAAAAAATTAAAACAAACAATGAATAAAAAAAAAAAGGATCAGTATTATCATGTCCCAAAATGATGTTTAAAATGCCCAAACTATTAAAATATAAAAGTATTTATCCTGTATGGTGGAATGCCATTTTATGGTTGGTTCCCCTCCCAAAAAATATTGAATAAAAAGTGATCAAAAGTCATACACACCGCAATAAAAACAACATATCACCGAGCCGTCTCACAGATCCATAGATTTAATTATAAAAAAAAAAAAGTTATGGGAGGTCACAATATGGCCATGCAAAGAAAAAAAAATGTTCAAGGTTCGAATTTTTTTAAAGTATAAAAACACGAGAAAAAGCTACGAAACTATGGTATGACTGTAATCTAACTTAGGGCTCATGCAAACGCCCGTATTTTGTTTCTGCTTCCATTCCATTTTTTTGGCGGACCGTATGCGGAACCATTCACTTCAATGGGGCTGTAAAATATACAGAAGTTACTTTGTGTGCATCCCGTTTCCGTTTGTCCGCATGGGCGTTCTACAAAAAAGTAGTGCATGTCCTATTATTGTCTGCAAATCACGGTCCGAGGCCCCATTCAAGTCAATGGGTCCACAAAAAATACGGAACACATCCGCATGTCATCCGTATTTCATCCGTATTTTGCGGATCCATACTGTAGAAATGCTATGCCCAGCACATATTGCTCATGTGTTTGGTGATTAACCACTTCATCCCCCTTAGCTTAAACACCCTTAATGACCAGACCACTTTTTACAATTCCGCACTACGCTACTTTCACCGTTTATTGCTCCGTCAAACAACTTACCACCCAAATGAATTTTACATCCTTTTCTTCTGACTTCTAGAGCTTTCATTTGGTGCCATTTCATTGTTGCTGACATTTAAACTTTTTTTACTATTAATAAAAATTTAACGACATTTTTGCAAAAAAATTACATTTTTCGCTTTCTGTTGTAAAATCTTTAAAAAAAAACTACATTTCTATATACATTTTTCTCTAAATTTACTGTTCTACATGTCTTTGATTAAAAAAAATGCAATAAGTGTATATTTATTGGTTTGGGTAAAAGTTATAGCGTTTACAAAACTATGGTGCAAAAAAGTGAATTTCCGCATTTTGAAGCAGCTCTGACTTTCTGAGCACCTGTCAACATAACAGGTGCTCAGAAAGTCAGAGCTGCTTCAAAATACGGAAATTCACTTTTTTTCTTCAGGTGCTAGAATGCCAGGATAGTATAAATACCCCCCAAATGACACCATTTTAGAAAGAAGACACCCCAAAGTATTCACGGAGGGGCATAGTAAGTTCAAGTATCATTTCATTTTTTTTTCACAAGTTAGCAGAAAATGACACTTTCTGAGGAAAATAAATAATAAAGTTTCCATTTCTGCTAACTTCTGGCAAAAAAATAAAATAAAATCTCCCACGGACTCACTATGCCCCTCAGTGAATACCTTGGGGTGTCTACTTTCCGAAATGGGGTCATTTGTGGGGTGTGTTTACTGTTCTGGCATTTTGAGCGGGGCTAAATTGTGAGCAGCCCTGTAAAGCCTAAAGGTACTCGGACTTTACGCCCCTTTACGCACCTAGACTGCAAAAAAGTGTCACTCATGTGGTATCGCCGTATTCAGAAGAAGTAGGGCAATGTGTTTTGGGGTGTATTTTTACATATACCCATACTGTGTGTGAGAAATATCTCTGTCCCCCTTGTTAACCCCTGATCACCCATATAGACCCCCCTGTAAGGCTGAATGGAGCCTTACAGGGGGGTCTATAGGGTGATCAGGGGTTAACAAGGGGTTACTAAGCGACAGGGGGGTGTAGTGTGGTGCTTGGTGCTACTTTACAGAGCTACCTGGTCCTCTGGTGGTCGATCCCAGCAAATGGGACCACCAGAGGACCAGGTAGCAGGTATATTAGATGCTGTTAACAAAACAACGTCTGATATACCTGTTTAATTTCATTTATTTAACTTCTACAGCCTGCCAGCGATTGATCATCGCTGGCAGGCTGCAATATAACTGCGAAGCTGTGCGCCGCTGTGAACGCGCACGCGTGTTCACAGCAAATCTCGCGTCTCGCGAGATGACGCACGGATGCGTCCAGGTGGAACAAACCTGCCACCGCCTGGACGCATCCGTGCGTGTGGCGGTCGGCAGGCGGTTAATAAGTTACTGTTTCAGTATACGATCCGCAAAAAACGGATCAAATACGGAAACAATACAGATATGTTTTGTGCAATAACGGAACCGAAGAGGACTTAAATTAGAGGGGAAAAAACCTCAGATACTGAACAACGGATCCGTGAAAAACGGACCGCAAAACAGCAACGGTCGTGTGCATGAGCCCTTACCCAGGGAATGAAGGGAACATATCAGTGTTACAGCATTGGGAATGCTGTAAAAACAAAATCCATAAAACTATGGCAGAATTGCATTTTTTTTCCAATTCCCCCCTAATTTAGAATTTTTTCCAGCTTCTCACTACATTGTATGCAATATATGAAATATAAATGAAAAGAAAGTGCAACGTGCCATGCAAAAAGTCCTCGTATGGCTATGTGAAAAGAAAACTAAAAAACAAGTTAAAAAACTAAGTGAAAGGTCTGGAAGGGGTTAAATAGGCTTCTTATTACCACCAGCCACCTCGAGCCATATACTTCTTTGTCACTCTATTACTAATATTGTCCTGGCATTAAACAGCTTGAAAGGGGTTGAATACAGTACAAGAAGAGCTCAGGGTGTCATACACCTCTGTTCAGGGTAATTGGGGCACTTTGACCAGACCCTAAACTAATTTTGGGAAATTTGCTCACCTCTAAAAGTTATGGCTGATGGAATGTGAGGAGGTAAAAACTGTCACTGGTCCTGAAGGCCAAAATTGGCTCAGGTTAGACCCTCCATAGCTTATCAGTGGGGGCCTTCAGTAAGACAGACCATAAAAGTAGGCCAAGGGTTAGTTTTCTGAAAATACACACTACTAAATGGACAGACTCCATATTCACCGATCTGCCGACCACATTCATAGAGGACCACATGAAGGTTAGAGCAGATGCAAAATGTTCTTACTTTTTTTTACTTGCTAACAATATCTGGAGCTTTGCAATCTTTTTTTTTTTTCTTTTTTTTCTCTGTGAAATCATTTCGGAAAGAGAAACGGAAATCTCCTCGACTTCATCTGTCCTTTTAAATGGGTTCTGCTGAACGTCCTGACTCCGTATACTGTAATGAGTGCTCCACCGCTCCCATTCTTCATGGAGGAGAGCGAGTCAGTGTTCTTCCAAGACAATAGGAGTCAAGCAGTATGTGCAGATCATGTCTCCCGGGGCCATTCATTCCTGCCGTAGGCTGCACATTACAAGTCCACGCAAGTCATCTGTATTCTAGTTGTAGTCGAGATGTTCCTTCCAGCACACAAGTGCAAAGGAGTCAAGCAAAAAGATAGAGCTTTAAAAATTGCTCCTCTGCAGAACAGATTAAATGACCTGTCGCCGGGATGAAAGGAAGAGAAGTTCTGCACATTTATTGGCCTAATGCGTTGGCAAAGTTATATGCTGTGTATAGGTGTGATTTCTACTTACAAGAATATTCTCATTCAGAGGTTCTCCCATGTTATGATGTTACCGAAGACGTTTTTCCCATGTCTGCAGCTGGATCCTTACTACGTAGAATATGAAAAATAAGTCTGAAAAGGAAACAACCATCATAAATGATAACATGAAAAAGCATGAGCATTGCTAGGGTCTCAAAAGATTAGGGGCCCAAGCCTTACTGAGTATATATGACATTTTCGACCCAAAACCTCTAGCCTTGGTGCTAAAGCATATTTGAAAGGACATTACATTCAGTGCCGTCACACATACCGAAAAATACAGCACCACATACCTATTACATCCAGTGATATCTCCTCTGATGTAGATGTTCTTTCCTCAACTTCCCCACCATGATACTTCTTTCAGCCACATCTCGTCTATGTAGAGTTTACCACACGGACATCTTAAGATCCTCACTTTTCTATTATCCTCCCTCTCCTGGTGCCCCAAAAGTGTTATCCTGCTGCTACCCCTAATACTGTGCTCGCCGTGCTCCCGAATGCTCCCAAAAACTATGCTTACAAAATAACAGTGCCAGACAGATATTACCCAAAAGTCCCACAAATAGTAATAATTCTCTCCCAGAGAGCCCTCATTAGTAATAATGCCTCATGCAGTCATAGTGCTCCCACACACTGGCCCTGTTAGTAGTAGTCACCTCCATATTCTACCCAATAATAATAATGCTACCACAGAACCACCAGTAGTAATAATATCCCATAGTGCCTCCAGTAGTGATAAAGCTCCCCAAAGTGCCCCCAGTAGCAGTAAGGCCCCCGTATAGCGCCGAGTAGTAATAGCTCCCTCCTGTATAACCCCCAGCAGTTATAATTCTAAATATAGTGCTCCCAGTAGCAGTAAGGCCCCCCTGTAGAGCGCCCATTAGTAATAAGGCCCCCCTGTATAACCCCCAGCAGTTATAATTCTAACTATAGTGCTCCCAATAGCAGTAAGGCCCCCCTGTATAGCGCCCAGTAGTAATAAGGCCCCCCTGTATAACCCCCAGCAGGTATAATTCTAACTATAGTGCTCCCAGTAGTTATAATGCTCTATCTAGTATCCCCAACAAATACAATGCCCTTTATAGTGCCCACAGTAGTTTTAATGCCCCCTATAGGGCTCCCAGTGGTTATAATATCCCCACTAATACCCCCAGTAGATATAATGCCCATATAGTGATATGATAATGGCCCCGCTAGTTATACTGTATGTCCTTTATAGTGCTCCAAGTAGTTATAATGCTCCCCCTGCAGCTTGCTCCCCCCCTAGAAGTATATAATATATAATTTATTTGGCCAGTACCTGCCCATACGGCTAATCGAGGATCTCCTCTTGCACATAACAGTTCATCTTCCCGATGATGGTCCTGTCTGCTCCTCCTCTGATGGGACATAAGTTCAACGCCTCCATTTGTCAGCTTTATTATCCAAGGACCCCCTCTCCACTTAGCATTATTGAATGGAGCTAAGCCATGGGGGGACAACTAGCTTCAAATGTGCCGTCCATGCAGACACCAAGCCAAGAAGGGTCATGGACAGAGCTTTAAAGCGCCAGTCTGCGAACCACAGTGCAGACACCACGTGGCTGCCAGCCCACGCCAAAATTCTGCCAGCAAATTCCGTCATATGAATAGCCCCTATAACTGCCCAGGCTGCAGTGGTCATAGGCCATTGTGTCAACACGTCACCGCTGGACAAGTAGGTAGAGTGCGACAGAATACCAGTCCATGTAGGAACAGGAGCAGAGGGGTAAAGGTGAGATGAGTAAGGCTTTTTTTCACAGTTTCACATACTGTATATTTGCTTGCCTGAGAAACCCCCTTTTAATAGGAGAGACCAAGATATCCACTGATAAAGCAGGCACACTGTCTCGTAGGGCTAGTTCAGCTGAATGTAATGATACCTTTCACTTAGCGATCTGCTGCTTCATTCTGGAGAAAAGTACTTTTAATCCCTTCTATACCAGTGCCGTATATGTACGGCAGAAGGAGGGGTTTTAAATATGGTGCCCGCTCACCATATATAAATGACATTTAAATTTAAATCACCCCCCCCCCTTTCCCAAGAATTAAAATAAAAATAAATAAAGAATACAAAATATAAATCTCATAGGCATCGCCACATCCCAAAATGCCTGCACTATTAAAATATAAAAATATTTATCCCATACGGTGCAATGGCATAATGGAAATAATAACATTTTAAACATTTTTTCATTGCCTCATTATTTAACAAAAACATTTATCAAAGAGTCACACATACTCTAAAGTGGTATGAATAAAAACCACTGATCATCCCGTAATCAACCCTACACAGCTCCATAGATATAACTATAAAAAAGTTATGGGGGTCAGAATATGGCGATGAAAAGGAAAAACTATATAAATGTGATATCGTTGTAATCATTCTTAGGCCTCATTCACACGACAGTATTTTGCGGACCGTATACTGGCCGTTTTTTCAGTTCAATATACTGACGGTATACTGAACCATTCACTTCAATGGGACCGCAAAAAATACTGAAGTGTCTCCGTATGCCTTCCGTTTTTCCGTTCCGTTTAAATATAGAACATGTCCTATTCTTGTCCGCAAATCACGTTCAGTGGCTCCATTCAAGTCAATGGGTCAGCAAACAAAACGGAAAGCATACGGAAGTGCATCCGTATGTCTTCCCTATCCGTTCCGTTTTTTGCGGAACCATCTATTGAAAATTTTAAGACCAGCCAAATTTTTTCTATGTTATTACTGTATACTGTATATGCCATACGGAAAAACGGAACCGAAACGGAAACACAACGGAAGCAAAAAACGGAAAAACGGATCTGAAAAAAACGGACCGCAAAACACTGAAGAAGCCATACGGTCGTGTGAATGAGGCCTTACCCAGAGAATGAAGGCACAGGTCAGTTTAACCGCATAGGGAAAGTTGTAGAGACAAAAACCATAAAACTGGAGGAATTGCATTTTTTCCCAATTACACCCCATTTGGAACTGTTTTATCTATTCCCACTACATACTATGCAATATTAAGTGGTGCTGCTAGAAAGTAAAACTTGTCCTGCAAAAAACAAGCCCTCCTACGGCTATGTGAACTGAAAAATACAAAAAGTCATGGCTTCGGGAAGGCAGGGAGGAAAAATGAAAAGCAAAAATTTTAATTCCCCGGGACTCTAGGGGTTAATCCATATGCCAAGCCACTCTATCCACCCTTGTTCCCCCTGCCAACCGTCTCATTCTTGATTAATATGGTAAGGTTCCTGCATAGTCATCACCTGGTTCTACCAATCAAGATGGAGAATGAGGGGCTGGCAGAGGAAGCAAGAGAAGCAAGGGTGCTTGGGCCTGCCCTCAGTGCACTTAAATGCTAATTAACATATGGATTAAAGGGAACCTCCCACTGTAAATGTGGTGTAATCTGCGGGCAGCATGTCATAGAGCAGAAGGAGCTGAGCAGATTGATCTATAGTTCTGTAGGTAAAGATTCAGCATAACTTGTATTGTATTCATCTAATCCTCTGCTCATTCTGCACTAAGGAGTCATGGAGGCGGTCGTACTCAGAGACTGACAGCCTTCCCTGCGTCAGTGTGCATACAAAGATAGCTGTCAGTCACTGTTTAGGACTGCCTACATGACTCCTTAGTGCAGAATGAGCAGAGATTTAGATGAATAGAAGTTATCCTAAATATTTTCAATCTGCTCATCTCCTCATGCTCTATAACATGATGCCTGCAGATTACACTACTCTTTCATTGTAAAAGGGTCCCCTTGAAAGTACTTTTTCTCCAGAACGAAGCAACAGATCACTAAGGGTACTTTCACACTAGCGTTTTGGATTCCGTTTGTGAGATCCGTTTCAGGGCTCTCAAAAACGGTCCAAAACGGATCAGTTCAGCCCCAATGCATTCTGAATGGATAAGGATCCGTTCAGAATGCATCAGTTCGGCTCCGTTCCGCCTCTATTCCGTTTTGGAGACGGACACCAAAAAGCAGCATGCAGCATTTTGGTGTCCGTCTGAAGAGGCGGAGCCTAACGGATCCGTTTTGAATTACAATGTAAGTCAATGGGGACGGATCCGTTTTCAATGACACAATATGGTGCATTTGAAAACGGATCCGTTCCCCATTGACTTTCAATGTAATTCAAAACTGATCCGTTTTGACTTTGTCATTTTTCTTTTAACTAATGCAAACGGATCCGTTCTGAACGGATACAAACATTTGCATTATAGGTGCGGATCCGTCTGTGCAAATAAACAGACGGATCCGCACCAACGCAAGTGTGAAAGTACCCTAAGTGAAAGGTATCATTACATTCAGCTGAGCTAGCCCTAGAGTCCCTTTAAAGGGCATTTGTCAGCAGATTTGTCCCTATGACACTGGCTGTTACATGTGCACTTGGCAGCTGAAGGCATCTGTGTTGGTCCCATGTTCATATGTGCCCTCATTGCTGAGAAAAATGAAGCTTTAATATATGCAAATGAGCCTCTAGGAGCAATGGGGGCGTTGCTGTTATACCTAGAGGCTCTGGTCTCTTTGCACCTGTTCTGCCCTCTGCACCATGCTAATAGGGGCAGGCAGGTTCCCCCTTCAGGCCTCTTGCACAAGACCATATGGCTTTTTCAGTATTTTGCGGTCAGCAAAAAACGGATCTGCAAAAAATACGGATGATGTCCGTGTGCACTTTTTTTTGCAGAACGGAACAGCTGGCCCCTGATAGAACAGTACTATCCTTGTCTGTTATGCAGACAATAATAGGACATGCTCTATCTTTGAACGGAATGGAAAGGGAAGGCATACGGAGTACCTTCCGTTTATTTTGCGGATCCATTTAAATGAATGGTTCCGTATACGGTCCGTACACAGAACGCAAAAAACGTAACGTAAACGGAAAAAAAAACGTTCATGTGCAAGAGGCCTGTGGTTCTGTCAAAGTGCAGAGGGGGCAGCAGCTGCAGAGTTGCTATAAGATAAGATGCATTTATTGTCACTGTACAATACAATGAAATACAATGAAATGTTGTTTGGAGCAATCCTAGATGGTGTAATGGCAACGCCCCCATTGCTCCTTGAGGCTCATTTGCATTTGTGGTCGGGGCTATCTGTGACGCGTAGGCTACATGACACGTCTGTGTATCTAATCCAAATTAGGATACGGCACTCTCTACTGGAGTCAATGAGGAAACGAGCGCTAAATGTATCAAAAATAAATTTATTATAAAAACAATACTTCACGTACTAAAAATACAAATACCAATATGCGCATTGATTTCATTCCCATCCTATGGTGACATACATAGCAGATACATTTTTGGGAAGAAAATATATAACCGCTCCGATAGCGATTATCCACTCATGGACAATTGTCCTTTTATCCAGACCAAAAAATTGCAGGAAAAGATCCACGTTTATTCTCTTATCAAGCTTCCTGATCAATATGGTTAAAAGTCTTTATACATAGATGGTGGCGTCCCACCGTATCTCATATATTACTGCTCTTACCTCCACGGTGTTGGGGTATCATTATACATGCTTCAAAACATACCCATAGAGTGCCGGAGCAAAAATGAACAACGCATGTCTGGTATTGCTCCCGGGATCGTTGTGGCTAAGTACAAAAATCAGCTGTAACTCACGGCACCCGTTTGGTTAGCGTTCAAGTCCCCAGCACCAGAGCAGTTCACAGGATCAGAGCAGTTCAAAGGTTACAAATTTAAAATATATAGTTCATCGGAGGTATTAGAAATCACCCAAACGCGTTTCGAGGTCTTAGTGTATCTGACCTCTTCCTCAGTGGTATTGTAACTTATCTTGGAATACCTCCTTATATATCCCACAATCCAATTTCCATTGGTCAGACTCAGTTTACTTTTTGCCAAAGTCCGGCCTGGATCATTCATATTAGAAAACATTGAACATTATTTGTCACTTTGAGAGTATGTTAGACATTATTCATCATTCTAAAAGCATACATATACTCATTTACCTTTAGTGTCACCTAATCTTACAAATATATTTAGTAAATAGATGTATATAAACATATTGCGATTTTCTTGCGTTTTTCGAACACTGCGTTTTATTTAGCATTACTGCTAGTTCGTTTAGGGTAACACTCCCAATAGAGGAAATTTCTCTGCCATGTTCATATTTCCCTTTATAGCCATATTCATATATATGCTTCTAAATTTAGGGGAATGATCTTCCCCCACATGATGGGAAAGAAAACGCAACCAAAAGCGATGGACATAGTCATATTGCGACTACCTTACGTTTTTTTGCAAATATTGCGTTTTATTTTGTTATTCTAAACGAACCAGCAATGATGCACTCTCAATAAAGGAAATCCCTCTATTATGTTCACTTTCCCCTCTACAACCGTATTTCCTTACTTAGGGAAATATCTCCCCCAACTTTAAAATACAATAGGAAGTAGGAATTAGGGACAGGAGAGAGACGATAGTCCAAAAAGCATATTAATAAATAATGTTAATAAATAACGTGGCTACTGAAACAAGGGGTATAAAACAATTTTTTATATAATAAAAAACTAAAAAGACTTAAAAACTTAAAAAACCCTTCGTTTTGAGAATTTCTAATGAAGAGGCAACAAATCACATCACTATACTTCCATAATTCCCACATTCTGATATTATGAAGGTTCATACTTTTATGAGCTAATATCTCTCTTCTATCATAGATCTTTCAAGATGATGCGCATGGGGGTGGAGGCCAGTCACCAAGATACGGTCGGATTTCAAGCAAACTAGGAATCTTACCTTCACTGCAATTCAGAAGGTGGAAGTGGATTGGAGAGGGGGGAACCATATTGACAAAATGTCTCGAATAGAATCGAAGTGGATCTTCGACCTTGACTCTTGAATGCCACATGGGCTCAATGCAGAATTAGAAATTTTTAGTTTCTTGTGAACAGGGTGGTTGCCAGTTTCCGACATATGGTCGGCTGGTAATGTACGTACATCCGACCGTATCTTGGTGACTGGCCTCCACCCCCATGCGCATCATCTTGAAAGATCTATGATAGAAGAGAAATATTAGCTCATAAAAAAAACTTAGTCAAAAAGTTCACAGCTCTCACCTGCATGTATTCCATCCGGAGCACGGACACTATCCCAGGGTCCACAGGAACAAATAGAAATAAACGAAGACGTCCAGCTCCAAGATGTTTCAAAAGGTGTTTTTCCAATACTTTATTCTTCAATAAAAAGTGCATATACAGTGCAGATAGGAATATTTTCTCAGATCAACGCGTTTCAGACTATATCAATCACAGTCCTTCCTCATGATATCTTTGAGACAGAAAAAATGGGAATATAAAGGGTACTCCCCCATTCCCACAATGCTTCATTCCTATGTCATTAGAAAAAAGTGCTTACACATGTGAATAAAACCTGTGTTACTAATATTTACTCTATACAAAAAATATATTCAAACATAGTAAAAGCAGGGAAGACACAAACATATCTGATCGATCTTTTCTAGCTGGGTCATTTCAATATTGTAGGATCAAGTCTTGTCTTTTATTTAGACCTTTTGGTTGTCTATTCAACAGGGAGGCATTTTGGATCTTTCAGCTAGGTACTAGACAACCAAAAGGTCTAAATAAAAGACAAGACTTGATCCTACAATATTGAAATGACCCAGCTAGAAAAGATCGATCAGATATGTTTGTGTCTTCCCTGCTTTTACTATGTTTGAATATATTTTTTGTATAGAGTAAATATTAGTAACACAGGTTTTATTCACATGTGTAAGCACTTTTTTCTAATGACATAGGAATGAAGCATTGTGGGAATGGGGGAGTACCCTTTATATTCCCATTTTTTCTGTCTCAAAGATATCATGAGGAAGGACTGTGATTGATATAGTCTGAAACGCGTTGATCTGAGAAAATATTCCTATCTGCACTGTATATGCACTTTTTATTGAAGAATAAAGTATTGGAAAACACCTTTTAAAACATCTTGGAGCTGGACGTCTTCGTTTTTTTCTATTAGCTCATAAAAGTATGAACCTTCATAATATCAGAATGTGGGAATTATGGAAGGATAGTGATGTGATTTGTTGCCTCTTCATTAGAAATTCTCAAAACGAAGGTTTTTTTAAGTTTTTAAGTCTTTTTAGTTTTTTATTATATAAAAAATTGTTTTATACCCCTTGTTTCAGTAGTCACGTTATTTATTAACATTATTTATTAATATGCTTTTTGGACTATCGTCTCTCTCCTGTCCCTAATTCCTACTTCCTATTGTATTTTAAAGTTGGGGGAGATATTTCACAAAGTAAGGAAATACGGTTGTAGAGGGGAAAGTGAACATAATATAAGGAGGTATTCCAAGATAAGTTACAATACCACTGAGGAAGAGGTCAGATACACTAAGACCTCGAAACACGTTTGGGTGATTTCTAATACCTCCGATGAACTATATATTTTAAACTTGGAATTCCAAATCTACTCTTTGTCGCAAATCCGGATTCGATGGTTAACCTTTGAACTGCTCTGATCCTGTGAACTGCTCTGGTGCTGGGGACTTGAACGCTAACCAAACAGGTGCCGTGAGTTACAGCCGATTTTTGAACTTAGCCGCAACGATCCCGGGAGCAATACCAGACATGCGTTGTTCATTTCTGCTCCGGCACTCTATGGGTATGTTTTGAAGCATGTATAATGATACCCCAACACCGTGGAGGTAAGAGCAGCAATATATGAGATACGGTGGGACGCCACCATCTATGTATAAAGACTTTTAAACATATCGATCAGGAAGCTTGATAAGAGAATAAACGTGGATCTTTTCCTGCAATTTTTTGGTCTGGATAAAAGGACAATTGTCCATGAGTGGATAATCGCTATCCGAACCTATGGAAGATGCAGAGCACCATCGACCTAATTTCTGCATAATATGGGCCGGACCTTTTGTTCCTAGGGGCAGCAGATGCTGCACCTAACCTGAAGGAAAGGTCAGATAACTGTCGGTTTCAACCCCAAATTGGACACCGGCATACGGACATGCTGCACAACTGAGAGGTGGTGAGTGGTGCCGTGGGAACCGCAACAGAGGACTCTCAAGATCTCGGTCTGTTAAGGCTGCCAGTAACTGCTGAAAGACACGAACCGGGCACCCTGAATGGAATGTCTGAAAGAAAATGATTATATTGGGGGCCAAAAAATGGCAACAAACCCAGTGCCAGCGAAAGCATCAAAAAAACCAAATGGTCGAAACCGCCGTGGCCTGAGTGACGTGTCAGGTTTGATGTAGTGATAACGCAACCTGATGAAACACTCTGAACCTATAACAACCTTAGAAGAAACGTCAAGTATCGAAGCCCGTAACCAAATGGGAAATCCACCTGTAACATGACTTGTTGTCAGCTAATAAAGTTTTTTGTTTGTTTTTTTAAATCCTTTTTTTCTTCTTCTTTTCATCCTACTACCTGAGCAAAAAATGTAATTGACCACATCAACTGAGAATGGCGAGCTATGACGTGACCTGAAAAGCAAAAATGACGTGCAATCAATGACCTGGCTGTGGTAGTATGCTGACACTGGCATGCAGTAATATAGACCACCTGCAATACACTATGCTGCTAGGTGAGTACATATAAACGATGCAAGCATCAGCACATACGCCCTGTTGAGATGTGGGTGTATATGCAGTTAAAACTAAACTAAACTCAGTTCTTGGCAAAAGCAACGCTCATATCTATTTTGAGCAAAAATAAAGCAATAAAACAAGGCAAAATAACAGCAAAATAAATGGTCCTCATGGGTCTTTGTAATTACCTTTGTAGCAAGTAGCTCCCCCAGTGTCCAGCTAACATTCTGAACTGAAGATGGATCCCCAGCACCTTGTACAGGTGCTTTGTAAGTACACAAACTCAGGTTCACAACCGTAAAGTCATACACACACATTTTACATTTCCAAAAACAAATGTTACAAATGAAACATACCTCAACACAGAGGAGCTTACAGTCTACTTAATATACATATCACAAAATAGCAGTTATACTAAAGAAACAAAAACACTCTGTTAACAGCAGCTCTGCCTCACCTGGATTAATCAGCTGCCTGCATCTCACACTCTATAATGCAAATAAGGGGATAATGCTGTATGTCACTGTGAACAATGCCTTAATCTGTCTGCAGAAATAATAGAGGATAGAGAGAGAGGTTTGCTGGCGAGCAAGAAAGTGAAAGCAGACAAGACAGACATGCGGATATATACAGACAAACTAATGACATATTCACCCCCTAACAACCCCCCCCCCCCAAAAAAAAGGGGGTGGCACGGACCACAGCAGCATGCCCGTGGCGTAACCAAGGTCCATGTCGCCAAATAAAAAAATGCAGCTGGTGCTCCTACCCATGTGCTGCTGGCATGAATGTGTAAAACATCATTGTAGTAATGGCACGTATCCTACCAAAAGCCCCTCCTCCTGCCCCTCACGAAGCACGGCGGCCCGTGCAAGACATAGAAACCTGCGAGAAAACGAGACTGAGTCACGCTGACCCCTGCTGCCTAACCGTACTTCCGCGTGGGCGCCAAGCGTGGGCTGTCTGGCAGATCGCTCCGGTGAGGTGCTGCTCCTCCTCACCAAAGGAGCCGACACACCGCCGACCAGACTGCAACAGGATGATGCTGCACAAACTTGCAGAAAACCCTTACCCGACCGGATGGACCTCAGCTGGGTTGCTGAACACCGACTGGGCACCGAAGCTGCTGATTCAGCTCATGTGCTGCATCAGATGGCTCAGACTGCACACAACTATGCAGCACCGTCGACACACCCAAGGGAGGCGCCAGCCTGGTATAAATGTGCTACTGACGCCCCTCCCACAAATACAGGCCAATATATCGGCCTTCATACATATTAAACGTAATTTTTCTCAGCAATGCGGGCACATATGAACATGGGACCAACACAGATGCCTTCAGCTGCCAAGTGCACATGTAACAGGTCAGCGAGTGTCATAGGTACAAAACTGCTGACAGATGTCCTTTAAAGTCATCTTTAAAGGGGTTCTTCACTTTGTTACAACTGAGCGCCGCAGCCTTCTCACTGTTTACCTCTGCTAGCACCCCGGTGAACAGAGCTAGGGGCACTAGCAGCGGTAAACAGGGAGAAGACCGCGGCGCTCCTGCAGCGCCGCTGCCTTCTCAAACAGCTGATCGGCGGGTGTCAGACCCCGGCCGATCAGATGCTGATGATCTATCCTGAGGATAGATCATCAGTTGTAACAAAGGGAAGAAGCCCTTTAATGTCACTACTTCAGTACTGGACTAGGTTAGACTTCTCTACTAGACAGACAGCCGCCCTATTAATAATGTTAAGAATTCCCACTTGTGCATTGACTTGTACACCACACACTTCTATTTTGCATACTTATCCTATGCATCTTTATGTTTGTTTTCTCCCTTTTCACATCGTACACATTGATCCTTCCTTTGTGCCTCTGTTCTCTGCATGAAGCCATTATTATTCAATCTCTGTGCCATTTTCCACTCCTACTTGTGTTCCCTCTTTTGTGTCAGTGTGCTTGCATACAGCTATTTTTGCAATAGTTTAGTTGAAGGGAAATTAATTATTTTCTTTTTTTTAAATGCAGCAAGTGTAACAATATAAGGAGCGAAAACTTAAAGGGGCTGTCTCACTTCAGCAAGTGGCATTTGTCATGTAGAGAAAGTTAATACAGGGCACTTACTAATGTATTGTGATTGTCCATATTGCCTCTTTTGCTGGCTGGATTCATTTTTCCATCACATTACATACTGCTTGCTTTCAAAGTTACAACCACCCTGCAATCCATCAGCGGTGGCCGTGCTTGCACACTTACACACAAAAAAGCACCAGCCTATGTGTGCTACCACCAGAGAGGCCAGTGCTTTTTCCTATAGTGTGCAAGCACTGCCACCGCTGATGGATTGTAGGGTGGTCATAACCATGGAAACGAGCAGTGTATAATGAGATGGAAAAATCAATCAAGCCAGCAGAGGAGGCAATATGGACAATCACAATACATTAGTAAGGGCCTTGTATTAACTTTCTCTACATCATAAATGCCACTTGCTGAAGTGAGAGAAACCTTTTAAAAGTTGCCTTTGATATTGATCCATCATTTGGGTGTTTTAGAAAATACTGACACATCCTTGTATTCAGGAAAAGCTAACCATAAGTGACGTGCTAAAGGCTTTTACATAAGGTTGACGTGTGAAATGGCTGTCTATATGGTTTGTAAGCAGTGCTCATCTATGTGTAAATTTTTTATCAATTTCTCTGCTTAAAAAAAACAACTAAAATGCCTGGTTAAAACCTAATTAAACCTGTTAGTATACGCAGCATGTTTAATAAACTACAGCATTTTACAAGTAAGGGCTGAGAAGTAGCAAAATTAACATAAGAGATAAGCTACTCCATTGCTGATGCCAACGTGCAGGCTCGGACTGGCCCACAGGGGTACAGGGGAATCCCCCGGTGGGCCCCTGAGAAAGGTGGGCCCCTAGTCTCCCACCCCCTGCACAAGTGGCACATAAAACATTAGATTTACTGCACTACATACATATATTCAATGTACAGCACCTCAACTATCCTATGTTCATACAAAAAAACTTGTTAAATTATTTATTATATTTGACTGTATCCATACGGTGGGCCCCCAAAATAAATTTTACTGGTGGGCCCTTGGTACCCCAGTCCGAAACTGCCAACGTGCCACCGTCAAGCTCTGAATCCAATATTAATTACCACTAGGAATCATGTTAAAGGGGTTCCCCAAAATCAAAACTTGTGACTTACACAGCTGGAGAAAGGAGTACAGCGCTTGGCTATCAACCACATCTTTAAAGGGACAATACTGACCTCTACAATTATCTCTCTTCCTTAACCTGCCCTCAAACCTCCTCCCCTCTTATAGTGTTGGACTGGGATTATTTGGGTCCATCAAAGGAAATTATTCTTGAGGCCCAAACCCCATATCATGAATAAAGTCTAATTTTAGGTTTTGAATCGCAGGAACAGACCCTAGTGACAAGTGATTGGATCAAAGACAGACCTTTGGGGCTCTAATATGGTATTAGAGCCTGGGCCACCAGAGGCTCCTCTGGTACTCTGGTGGGCCAGTCCGACCCTGCCCTCTTATTCCTTTAAACCTGATCTCAGTCATTACAGGTTCTGTAACTTCTTAAGGTGGCATCTAGACACAGACAAAGGAGACACCAGTCTCAGAAGTCTTTAGGCTACCCAATTACCCATTAACGGCCTTAAATGTATGATGGCGGTCCATGCCCACCACCTGTTTACCCATCCAGATTGGCATAACTGCTGCTTTGCTCACCAGTTCCTTGGCTCCAGGGTTCCAGCGGTTAGCTCCCACCAGCACCCTTCTTTCCCTGCCCAGCATTCTCCCTGTTCTATTTTCTCCCACCACTCCACGGAGGCTGCCTACTTCCTGCCAGCAATTCCTCTTTCTACCCTTAGGGCACAAGCGCGCTGTCTCTGGCTCTTAAAGGGCAGGCATGCGTTTACCTCGTTCCCCAGCCTATGTTATTTAAGGCATCCTTCCCTGTGGGAGGGTGCCTGAGCAATAGGTTCTAGTACCCTAGTGTCCTGCAAAGGTGTGCTGCTAACTTGTTTGCCTGTTTTCCGTGTACTGACTTCTGCCTGACTTCTAGATATGACCTTAGCCTGATCTCCATACTGACCCTGAGCTGCCTGCCCTTACTTTGGTCTGTTTTTCAGATTGCATAGACTCTGCCTGCCCTGACCTCAGCTTGTCCCTGACTACAGTTTTGTCTGACCCCTCGGTGTTCTGCATCGGTGTCTCTTGACCCCCTTGGGTCAGTAGTCACTTGAACAGAGACAAGAGGTGGAGGCCTGATGGTTCTCCTGCAGCAAGGTTTAGATCCCTGTACAGGGGGTAAAGAGCTGGGAGGTTACATTAAATAACGCCCTTAGGAGTAACCCCAAGCCAAATCTGTTCAGGTGACAGTTCATTTTACTAAACTTTTTGGCCCGACATGATTTCATTTGACTGAAGTATCCACATGGGAGTATAACCAGACTACAGCGCTGAATCTATTTGGGGGCATTTATTAAGATTAAAGTTTCATGAACCAGTCTTAATTTTTTTTTATTGCATTGGAGTAAGAGGTGCTAATTTTATTAAGGGACACAGACCTCTTAAAAAAGTTGGTGCATCCAGTCCATGTGCCAGAAAATCAAACCAGCAGCAACTATGAGCTGGCGTAGATTAGAGCTCTAATTTACACCAGTTTCTGTAAAATATAGTAAATCTATTGGCCTGCAGGAGGCTATACCCCTCCTCTAAGCCCTGACCGCTCCTTAAAGAAGTGGGGAGAGTGGGGTAAAATTGCAAAACGTCACACATTTCTGGGCAAGATGGCACTTGAGCAAATATTTGCAACTTTTGTATGCCGATTGACATATTCCCTATATTTTGCTCTTAAATTGCAGGCACATCACAGGTTTAGATGACTTGCACATAATGCACTGTACGCGTTAGAGTTTATTTATAGTGCTTGAATGTAAATTCTCCCTGGAGGGCGATCGCTTCATATGGATAATACATTATGTCTTCTCTGCAATCTTTACGTAGCTGTTCAGACACGGGCAATCAATACTTAACAGACAAAAGGTTCCCATTAAGAAAGATGTCAGACTCAGCAATGCCGTGCATGAAATCTTCTCATTAAAATGCTATTTCAGGATGAGTGATGTCACTGGCAAAAGCAAGAAGCAATGTGATCCAACACCATAATTCTGGTATCAAACATTCAGCACCAGTTTGACACACTCCATATCACGGACACTCTAATTCTTTCCATTCGTGAGAATGTACTTTGCAGAAAATGGAGAAAGAGTTAAAGGGGTTGGCCCTTCTTTCACATTGGTGGCATATCGCTAGGATATGTCACTAATGTCAGATAGGTGCTGGTTACATAGGTGAGACCTGCACCTATCTGTAGAAGAGGGAACCAACAGTGAAGGAGAGCGCAACGCACATGCATGGCATGCTCTATATTCACTTCTATGAGAGGTCCGAAAAGATCCGAGCAAACGCTCTGCTATGTCTGGAACTCCCATAGAAGTGTATGGAGAGTGCACAGTGCAAGCTCGGGAACCCTTCCATTCCCCTCTGTGGGAGTTCCGGAAATAGCCGAGCCAGTGCTCGGCTATTTTTGTAACTCCCGTAAAAGTGAATGAAGGGTGGCTGCGCATGCGTGGTGCATCCTCATTGACTTTGGGGGGCCCGTTCACCGTTCGAAAGAGGTGACATAGCGATATGCGACTAATATGTGAGATAGGCCAACCTATTTAAAAGGGTTGTCCAGGATTAGAAAATCATGCATGCTTTCCGCCATGAAACAGCACCACACTTGTACATGGTTTGTGTCTGGCATTACTGCTCAACTCTATTGAAGTCCACCTGTGGACAGGTGTGGTGCTGTTTTTTGAAGAAAGGAGCTATATTTTTCTGATGCTGGAGCCCATGTAAAGGCTTTTTATGGATTATAGATATTTATGACCAAACCTCAGGATACATCATCAGTATCAGATCAGTGAGGGCCCAACTCCTGGTATTAACGTTAATCAGCTGTTTGAAGCAGTTGCTGGAGCACAAATTAAAAGGGTTGGCCCATCTGGGACACCGATGGTATACCGCTAGGATATGCCATGAATGTGAGAGAGGTGCAGGTACCACCTCTGGGATCCATTTCTATCTAGAGAATAGGGTTCCTGAAGTGAAGGATAGTGCACTGTGCATGCGCAGTATGCTCCCCATTCATTGGTATGGAAGTTCCGAAAATAGCCAAGTGAGAGTGCTCGGCTATTTTCAAAACTCCCATAGCGGTGAACGGAGGGTGGGCATGCATACACGGCTGCTCTCTGTTAACGTTGAAGGTCTGTTCTGGAGATGGAGTGGACCCCTGGTGTGGGACCTGCACCTATCTGAAACTGAGGGCATATCCTAGCGATATGCTATCAATGTCCCAGATGGGAATACCCCTTTAACGCTGACAACTTTACCAGAAGCACATTCTCTGTGAAGAGGCTATGCTGGGTTACTGCAACTAAGCTCTCATTCAAGTGAATAGGAGTTGAGCTTCAGTAACACAGATAATGGAGCTGCCTGCTGCTGGCCCTGTTTTCTGTGTTAGATCTGGCACCACAGGCTGCTGCAAACAACCGATCATTGGGGCTGCCAGATATTGGACCCCAGCAATCTGATATTGATGATCTATCCTAACAATAATTCATCAACATCTATAACCTATGTTCTTATAGAGCCATTGTGTATGGTCTAATCTGTTCTGTTCGAGTATGGCTAGCCTCCCTAGGGTGGGAGGGTGCCTGAGATATCAGGTTCTAGTTGCTAGTTTCCTGCAGAGGTGCACCATTCTTCCTGTTCCTGTTCTTATATGGCCAGTGCACATAATCTGCTCAGCCTCCTGAGGGTGTTTAAGGCACCTTCCTCTGTGGGAGGGCAAATTCCCATCGCAGTTTCCTACAGAGGTGAACTATTCTTCTACTCATCTGTCTGTGTATCGACTCCTGCTTGTTAACTGGATTTGGCCTCTTGCTGCCTGACCTCTGCCTGTTCCTTGTATTGTATTGACAGCATGTTTTGCCTGTGTTGCCCATGCTGAGGTTTAGACTGTTTACCGGATTGCATGAACTCTGCTTGCCCTGACTCTGTTTTGCCTGATCCCTTGGTGCTCCTTGGCTCCATGGGTCAGCAGCGACTGAATAGATACTACTTCAGGAGGTAGCAGCCTGGTGGTTCCCCTGCAGTGAATTCCAGATCTCTTTATAAGGGCATACGGGTGGTCTGCCAAACACAACCTCCCAGAGCTAGAAGAAGGGAACATATGTGTGATGCTGACATTTTAGCTTATCCTGGACCTGGTGCTAAAGTATTAAACGTCATCTCTGGATGCTTATGTCAGAGTCAACATGTAAGAAAGACCATCATAGAGGCAACTTTTGGCCTGTTATTACTTGTGCAGCTTTGGAACCTGTAACATCTGTAAAAGTGCATTCTGTGTATCAACTGCTTGTCTATGGCAAGATAAGAACTGTCCTGATCTGCTTGCATTGGAATTCTTCATTAAAGAACTGTTGTGCTGCACAACTATCTCATCATTGCTTCCCGCACTGCAAAGTGCTGGCATCACAACAACCAGGACTTATAATAAAATTTGTTTTCTATGAATATTAAAGAGTATTTCCATTTCAGACACTGATAGCATAATGCTAGGATATGTCATCAATGTCAGAAAGGTGCAGGTCACACCTCTGTGACCCACTCCTGTCTCCACAACCCCCGAAGAGAAGAAGAGGACACTTAGCAAGCAGGGCTACCCTCCATTCACCTCTATGGGAGCTCCGAAAATAGTGCTGGCTCAGCTATTTCCAGAAGTCCCATAGTCATGAATGAAGAAATGCCCATGAATGTGCGGCATGCTCTCCATTTACCGCTATGGGACTTCCAAAAATAGCCCACCACTCTTGCTTGCCTATTTTCGGAACTTCCAAAGCAGTGTATGGAGGGCACGCTGTGCAGGCATGGTGTCCTCTACTTCATTTCAGGGCCCTGTTCTGGAGATAGGAGCGGGTCCCAGCGGTGGGACCTTCACCAGTATGGCATTGATGGCATATCCCTGCACCATGCCATCAATGTCGGAGATGGGCAAACCCCTTTAGGCTTAGAAAAACATACCCTGTAAGACCCTGCTGGTGTGCAAGTTTTTTTATTTTTTACAAATGGATAACAAATGACTGATTTGATTGGTTTTCTTCTACATACGTCTAAACACAGTCTGATTTATCCATTTTTTTAAATGAGCGAGCGAGGTTAGATAATGTCTGGAACCCCAGGGTGATAAGCATCTTGTGCACCGAGTGCTGATTAAATGCGTTCTAGTCTTCTAGCGTTCCCTCTGCTATTATTTGTATGGAAGCGATTAGGATTTTAGCATTTAAATCTCATTATCGCCTCTTATATTAATCTTGGATTAAAACAAAAGCTGCCTTTATGATTCTAGGTAATGATGATATGTCGACTATATGTTAAATTAATTGGGATTTTCTTTTAAAGCACACATTGAGCCCTATAGGAGTAAATATTCAGATTCGGTATTGATTCTGCCTAGAGACCAGCGACAAATGTGTGCGTAACTAATATATGTTTGGCAGTCTGTTTAGACTGCATTTGTGGGAGGGGCGGAGGCTCTACTTAAACCAGGCACAGCCCCACCTAGGGGCGGGCGTTTTCTCAGTTGCACAGGGGATGCTGGTGTGTCAGCAGGGTGCACTTTCCTCTGCTAGGAAGTTTCTTTCGCTACAGTATGGACCTGGAATGGAGCTTTTCTTCTGCCCGTGGCTACCGTAGGGATGCGTGCGCCATGTATGTAAGTTAATTGAGCCGTGTCCGTCGCTCCGGCCGGCTGGAATCTGACCTTTCTTGCGAGCGGGAGGCATCGCCTCAAAATCGTCTGCCTCAGCTTCTTAGGTTTGTTTTGTCGGAGTTAAACAATTCCTTTCACTTTGTTTGTTTAGGTAATCTGATTTAGTTCCCCTTCTATCTCATGTGTTTTACATTAACGTTGTTTCGCTTTAAAAAGTTACTTCAGCCTGCGTGCGGTAGGGAAGGTTTACCTGGGCTGCATGTGATGGAGATTGGATGCAGCTGTTGCTTGTTACGGCTCTTGCTATAGCATATACTTCCCATGTGACCCGCCCCTCCCCGCAATCAGGGCTGCGTGCATGCTTCAACTCTTTACGCCAGGTTTTGCCCTGTCAATTGAGACGCTGCCTTCTCATGTCTGCTCTTTCAACATGCTCATTTCTGAGCGGTGCTCTCGTCCGCTCTCGCATCACGTTTACGCTCCACGCATGGTCACAACAGTGGGTAAATCTGTCTTATTCCCTGTGCATTAATTTATTTTTCTGTCATCCTGTTTTTGCATTCATACCGCTTTTGCTTTCATATGTTTGCTTGCACTACACTCAGACTGGTGTTACACGTCCACTGTTGCTTAGGCCCATTGCATAAGCGCGTTCATGTCACCGTTACAGTTTGTTTATGCCTCGTTCACTGCAGGCTGCGGTCATACCAAATTTTACGTTTGGCCTATTGCCAGAGTTGGGGTTCACACTACCGCTGTGACTCCGGGTTTCACTTTCACGCTTACGTCTCAATGTTCCCGCCCATCCACGGCCACATCTCACGTCTGCTGTTACAGCAAGTTAATACTCCTTTCACGCTCTAGCTGAGTTCCCCGTTTGCTGTTACATCTAGTACTACACTCCATTCCCTGCTAGAACTGCGTCCATGCGTTCGCTGTCGCGGCAGCTATCTTACTCCGCTCACATTCAGGTCTGCATTTTGGTTATACCATGTTTTTAGGTTTTACTCATTCCAGGTCCACAGTTCACCCATTTGCTGGCACACCATGCTCCCATTCTAGCCACATTCTCCCGTCAGTTTCTACGTCACGGTTGTTTTATTCGATTGTCACACTGAGGCAGCTGGTGGCTCCGGTGCCACTCTCCCGTCAAACATGACGGGCATCAATGGTCATTTCCTTTACATCTGGTTTTTCTGCGCGTATACATCAAGTGGGTCTTTGCTCTAGTTGCAAGCAAAAAAAAAAAAAAAACTGTCTGCTCCCCTTTACTTCTGGTTTGTATTCACTAAGATTGTTCCCACTGCCCCAGTTCAATAAACAGCCTCTCAGCTGGGGCCAGTGGGTCATTAGGGTTTGAGCTTCCGACTCACTACTGTTTCTTTCAAGTTTTTCAGTTCTTTGTCGCGACAAGGGACTTCGCAAATCGCAATGCATCAGGTTTTGGTTGTACTCTCTCTTCTCAGTTTCATATTCCACGTTTGCATTTTTAAGTTATATGGCTGGTTTTAGTTTTATGCTTATGCCCGTTGTTCGGATTACTAATGTCCATACCTGTCAGTAGTCTCGTTCCTTTCCAGGCTACTTTAGACGTCCCAATCATCCTAGTAGTTGCTTTTTCCATCATGTTGGGCTCACTCTTACTTACCTTTACTCATCACGTACATCTCGGACGGCCTCATGGCCGCAGGGGCCCTTGATTGCTTTGCCCGCAAGGCCGCAGGGGCCCTTAATTGCTGGGCCGCCAGGCAGTGGCGACCCCTTGATTGCTTTGGCCTCATGGCGCGGAGGCCCCATAACGGCTGGCCTCAGGGAGTAGGGATTCCATGACCGTTTCGACCCCATGGTGTCGGGGCATGATGACCGCTTCGGCCCCTTGGCATCGGGGTCCCGAGGACTACCTTGGTCTCACGGCTTGGGGACCTCATGACTGCTTTGGTCTCATGGCTCTGGGGTCCCATGATTGCCTTGGGCTCATGGCGCTAGGGTCCGCATGTCTGCATGGCCGCATGCCTTGTGGGCCCCATGGCTGCTTGGCCTCATGACTTGAGGTCCTCGCGATTTCTGTGGCCTCATTGCTTCGGGGGCCCATGTTTGCTTTGGCCTCATGGCTGTGGGGGCCCTATGATTACTTGGCCTTAGGATTTGGGGGGCCCCATGTTCGCTTTTGCTTCATGGCTTGGGAGCCCCTGACTGTTTCGGCCCCATGGCTTCGAGGGCTCGCTGACTGTTTCGGCCCCATGGCTTTGAGGGCTCGCTGACTGCTCCGGCCCCATGGCTTCGGGGGCATGATGATTGCTTCGGCCACATGGCTTTGGGGGGAACGACGACTGCTACGGCTCCATGGCTTCGGGGGCACGATGACTGCTTCGGCGCTATGGTTTCGGGGGCACGATGACTGTTTCGGCTCCGGGGGCACAACGACTGCTTCGGCCCCATGGCTTCAGGGGCACGATGACTGCTTCGGCCCCATGGCTTCAGGGGCACGATGACTGCTTCGGCCCCATGGCTTCAGGGGCACGATGACTGCTTCGGCTCCATGGCTTCGGGGGCACAATGATTGCTATGGTTTCGGGGGCACGATGACTGTTTCGGCTCCATGGCTCCGGGGCACAACGACTGCTTCGGCTCCATGGCTTTGGGGGCACGATGACTGCTTCGGCTCCATGGCTTCGGGGGCACGATGACTACTTCGGCCCCATGGCTTCGGGGGCACAATGACTGCTATGGTTTCGGGGGCACGATGACTGTTATGGCTCCGGGGGCACAACAACTGCTTCGGCTCCATGGCTTCGGGGGCACGATGACTGCTTCGGCTCTATGGCTTCGGAGGCTCGATGACTGCTATGGCTCCGGGGCACGATGATTGTTATGGCTCCGGGGCACAATGACTGCTTCGGCCCCATCGCTTCGGGGCACGATGACTGCTTCGGCTCCATGGCTTCGGGAGCACGATGACCGCTCGGCTCCATGGCTTCGGGGCAAGATGACTGCTTCGGCTCCATGGCTTCGGGGCACGATGACCGCTCGGCTCCATGTCTTCGGGGCACGATGACTGCTTCGGCTCCATGGCTTCGGGAGCACGATGACCGCTCGGCTCCATGGCTTCGGGGCAAGATGACTGCTCCGGCTCCATGGCTCGGGGCACGATGACCGCTCGGCCCCATGGCTCGGGGCACGATGACCGCTTCGGCCCCATGGCTTCGGGGCACCGATGACCACTTCGGCCCCATGGCTTCGGGGCACCATGACCGCTTCGGCCCCATGGCTTCGGGGCACCATGACCACTTCGGCCCCATGGCTTCGGGGGCACCATGACTGCTTCGACCCCATGGTTTCGGGGGACCGACGACTGTTTTTCTTTTTCGTCCTGCCTGTTGATTTACCCGGTGGGTTGAACTTCCGTGAATCCAGGTTGATTTGTCCCATATGTCGCACACCCATATCTGCTTCTTTGTTCATCCGGGCGCAGGCCACTTTTCCAAAGTCTGTCGGTGGTGCATCCATTGTCTGCCACGCTTCCCCAGGTGTACTCTTCCACAACGGAGCTCAGCCTGGCAAGGGTCACCTGCCATGCGGGTCAGGCGACTTTTTAGTAACATTAGCCTGTCAGGTATTCAGGCTAGACCCTCGGTTTCAATTAGTACGCATATTATCAAGGCCATTTGTCATAGTTATAACTTCCTGCGGTCTGCCGGTTCAGGTATCATATGTACATATGCATTCGTTCTGCATGCCACAGGCGGTATCGCTGTGCGGCTCCTCCCCCCAGGCAGTCCTTGCATTGCGCCCTCCTGTTCTTTTAGTCCCCTCGGCAAACACCATTTATTATTCACCATTTTGTTCTGCTTCAGTCGTCATTTCCTTGGCTGGTCTCTCCTTATCACCACCTAGCTTTCCTCCAGACTCTCCTCTTATGGCACCACTCTCCCTGCTGGTTCCACCGTCGCTTTGCTCCCTCTGACAGGCACTCGCTTTACTGCACTGCTCCCTCGGCTGGAGAATCTTTTGCTGCACGGCTACCTTCACCGGATAGTCGGTTATGCTTACTCTCCGGGTTTAGTCTTTACTACACTGTCCCTCTTCTGGACAGGCTTCTCTACAACACGGCTACTTCTGGCGGACTTTGGGTGCCGCATGGATTATTTCCGTTTGCTCCTTCATTTCTGCATTGCTTCCTTTGCTGGTCACTCCTCGTTACCATTCCGTTCCCTCTGCGGACAATTTAGTGCTTGGCAGGAATTGTGGTAGGTCATTTGCTATGCTCTGCTCACAGGAGCTGATTCCAGAAACATACTAATAGCCTTATTTGTGGTACATGCAGGATGGGCAGCGGCGCCACTGCTGCCACATATAACATATCGTTATTGTCATTAGGAGCATGGGCCACCCCGGGTGTCATAGCTCTTGTTCATTTTGTTAGGCCCTTGTTCTCTAACTCAACGTTCTTAGCCCGTTACATTCCAATCATACACAGTCAATTATTTATGTCACTCTTAGGCTACCGTTTTAAACCTGTTGTCTGTTCTGGTTGCATTCTTCATCCTAAGTTTTCAATCACCATAGTTGGTTGCCCGCTTATGTTTTTCTTCACGTTCAATAATCAATGTGGCCAGCTCACGAACTCCTGCCTGGTCGACAGATCACCTGTCTGGCTATGCTCCCCCCCAGGACCAGACTTTAATTTCCAGAGTTCAAGTCATGGGTGTCATCGGCCACCTTCAGGTTCTCGTACCGAATGACACTCGTCATTAGGTGTCACCGGCCACGTTGGTCTGGTCTCGTGTTCACGATATTCGCCTGTCAACTATATTTCCTGAAAAAACCTATTTTAAGTATCGCCTATCACATCGGTCAGGCCCGTGATGTAATCCCGCCTGTACTTTCTTCAGGCCACTTTTTAGTTTATTTTCTTGTTTACCCCTCATATTTGTCATTTGTATTTCCATGCCGGTTACGTTTTCAATCAGCTAGGTCTGCGAACTAAATCGCCAGCAGCTTATCGCAATCGCACTCCTTCACTCACGTGAGGGCATCGACAGGATTCCATATACTACGTTGTTAGCTTATTGCTTTACATCCTTTCCTGGCCTACATGGTATTCTTCGGGCCCTTCTTTCCATAGTCTAGACAGTTAGGCTCTCAGTTCTCCAGTCTCATAAGGCTAGGGGGATTTTGTCAGTGCTCGCACCACAACCAAGTCTTCAGGTTTAGTTAGTACCGTCCACGCTTCCTTCTGAAGCGTTTCCAGTTCCTCCCTCGTGCATTGGGGCAGTATCTGCGACATTCAGCATTCTGTCCTGGCTCTACCCACAGGACGGATGCAGGCGTCATTATGGTTGACTTATGTATCCGAACTCTCGTGGGAGATATTGCTTCGCAGTTTGGATCAGGGGTTTCTTTGCACAGGCCATTCAAGTCTCTTTTCACCCTACATGGCTGGTTTTGCCCCCTTTTATAGGCCTACCCACGGACATGGCTACTGGCACACCACTAGCCATTTAGTTAGGTAAGATGCGTCTTGCAGTTACGGTGGGTCTCGGTGTTTAGCCCACTAGGGCTCTTCGGCTTTCATGTCCGTAGCCCTGACCACAAGTTTGGCAGTCTGTTTAGACTGCATTTGTGGGAGGGGCGGAGGCTCTACTTAAACCAGGCACAGCCCCACCTAGGGGCGGGCGTTTTCTCAGTTGCCCCACCCTCCCTCCCTTTCTATTTTCACTTCTACAGGGTATGCCCCCCTTTTATAGGCCTACCCACGGACATGGCTACTGGCACACCACTAGCCATTTAGTTAGGTAAGATGCGTCTTGCAGTTACGGTGGGTCTCGGTGTTTAGCCCACTAGGGCTCTTCGGCTTTCGTGTCCGTAGCCCTGACCACAAATATATATATGTTATGTAAGATGTCTGAAAAAATTAAAGGAGCGTCAAGGAGACCTTAGGGTTTCGCCTTGGCCTGTTTTTGATAATCTAAGACTGGGGTTAACAACCTTCGCCATTCCAGCTGTTATGAAACTACAACTCACAGCATGCTCCATTCACTTCTATGGGAGTGTGCTTGAGAGTTGTAGTTTCCCCACTGCTGGATTGCCAGAGGTTGTTGATCCCTGACCTAAGCTAAAGGTCCAATATGCAGTGAGCCAGACCGTCAGGGGGATTATATGTGAGGTCACAATGTGTGAGCAATTAGGTAGTCCGAGGGAAAATATCGGTTACACTTACCGGTAAGTGTTTTTTCCTGACCCCACGACAGCACCACAGGGAGCCGCTCTCTCCCTCAGTGGAGGTTTTCAGAGAAAGAGAGAGACTCCCACCAACTTAAGCAACATAAAGTCATGAAATATATTTTCCTATTCCAAAAATACCTATAACACCCCTTCACCTATATATTAATATATCCACGCGCCTACATATATAATTATTTATATATATATATATATATATATATATATATATATATATATTATTATTTTTTTAGGGAGGGAACAAAAGGGTGCTGTCGTGGGATCAGGAAAAAACACTTACCGGTAAGTGTAACCGATATTTTTGCCATCCCCCACAACAGCACCACAGAGAGAGATTACAGAGAACTTATGAAGGGTGGGCCGCTACCTCAAGCACCTTTCTACCAAACAGATTGTCTGACACCGAATCTAACTGCAGCCTGTAATGGCGATAAAAGGTGGAAGGAGATGACCACGTAGCAGCTCTGCAAATTTGTTCAATCGATACATTGCCCCTTTCCGCCCAGGAGGTAGAAACGGCTCGGGTCGAATGCGCCCTAATACCCCTAGGGGGACTCACTTTCATTATCGTATAGGCATAGGCTATTACATCTTTAATCCATCTAGCGATGGAGCTCTTAGACGCCGTCTTACCTTTATTTTTTCCCGAATAAAGGACAAATAGGGAAGAATCCTTCCTCCATTCTTTGGTTTCTTTCAAGTAATGAACCATGGCCCTCTTCACATCCAAGGAATGTAATGTCTTCTCCCTGTCATCTTTTGGATTGACATAAAAGGAGGGTAACACAATTTCCTGCAGTCTATTATTTCTAGAGGGCACCTTAGGTAGGAACTTAGGATCAGGTCTGAATACTACCTTATCATTTAAAATAGATAAGAAAGGAGGATTAATAGAGAGAGCCTGCAACTCACTTATCCTTCTAGCCGATGTCAGGGCGACAAGAAGTACTAACTTCCAGGTTAAGAATTTTACAGATACGCTTTCAATAGGTTCAAATGGTTCCTGAGTTAGGGCATTCAGGACTAGATTCAAATCCCACGTGGGAAAACGAGGGCCCGAAATAGGGAGAATTCTATCAACTGCCTTAAAGAATCTAATAATCCACCTATTGGAAGCTAGCTCTACATTCCACAATGCTGAAAGGGCTGATACCTGAGCCTTAAGAGTACTCTTGGCCAAGCCCAAACTCAAGCCATTTTGTAAAAATTCCAAAATATTATTTATCGGAGGAACACCCAGATCTCCATCTAGGGGTATATTTGCAAAAGTACTAAACCTTTTCCAAATTCTAGCATAAATATTATTAGTGACCTGCTTCCTACTTCTTAACAGAGTCTGTACTACCTGTTCAGAAAACCCTTGCCTAACTAATATTCGCCTCTCAATATCCATGCTGCTAAATGAAGTGCCTTCACTGTGGGATGATTTACTGGACCCTGCGTTAGCAGACCCTGACTGTCTGGCAGAATCCACGGATCTGACATTGACATCTCTCTCAATAGGGAAAACCACCCCCTTTTTGGCCAAAATGGGGCAATCATTTTAACTTTTGCTCTTTCCATCCTGATTTTCTTCAGGACCCGAGGAATCAGTTGAAAAGGAGGGAATGCATAACACAGAGGAAAGTCCCTACTTTGAAGAAGTGCATCTACTCCGTCTGGGTTCTTTCGCGGATCCAGAGAGAAGAAGCGCCTCACTTTTCTGTTCAGTCTGTTTGCAAAGAGGTCTATTGATGGAATCCCCCACAATTTGGTTATCTGGCAAAAAACTTTCAGACACAGAGACCATTCTCCTTCTCTTAGATGTTGTCTGCTCAGAAAGTCCGCTGTCAAGTTGTCTTTTCCCTTTATATGGAGTGCTGAAAGGATCTCTATCTGGTTCTCTGCCATCTGAAAAAGTAAATCTGCTTCCCTCATCAGAACCTGGGATCTCGTCCCCCCCTGATGATTTACATAAGCAACAGCAGCTCTGTTGTCGGATAGAATCCTGACCGCTCTGCCCTGAACAAATGGAAGTGCTGACCTTAAAGCTAGCCTGACTGCTGCTAACTCCTTTCTGTTTGAGGACCATTCTTTTTGAAGAGGAGACCATGTTCCCTGAGCCACCTGATCCAGAAAATGGGCCCCCCACCCCCATGGACTTGCGTCTGTCGTGATCACTACTGGGGTCGTTGAACACCACCGGACTCCTTGATTGAGGTTCCGAACCTCCTTCCACCAAGACAGGCTCTCCAAGGTCTTTCTTGATATCTGCATCTTTGCATCTGGATTGCCATTTTCTTTTCCCACTGCAAATAGCACCTCCTTCTGCAGCTGCCTTGTGTGGTATTGTGCCCACTCCACAGCTGGGAGACAAGCCGTCATTGATCCTAAGACCGACATCACCTTCCTGATCCTTTGGTTGGGATTTCTCTGGGTATCTTCTATGATGATCAGTACAGAATTGATCTTTTCTTCTGTCAAAAACGTCCTTTGAACTATTGAATTTAACTGAAAACCCAGAAAACTCTGAACCATTACTGGCTCTAGTCTCGACTTTTTGAAATATATTATCCAGCCTAACCGAGAGATGATCCTCATTACCTCTTCCACTGCAGAACTGCAAGTAACCAGCGACCTCCCCAGGATCAGGAAATCGTCCAGAAATGGGAGGAATGTAATATTCCTTTTCCTTATAAATGATGCCATTTCCGCAACTATCTTTGTAAAGATCCTTGGCGCCATCGAAAGGCCAAAGGGAAGCGCTCTGAACTGGAAATGTTGAATCTTTCCCTCCATCTTCACTGCTACTCTTAAGTATTGTTCACGGTCTGGATAAATGGGCACATGCAGATAGGCATCCTTTAAATCTATGACTGCCATAAAACACTGTGGGTATAAGAGATGGATCACTGTCTTTAATGTCTCCATTTTGAATTTTTTGTACTGAAGTGATTTGTTTAGGCTCTTCAAATTTATTATCGTCCTGAAGGAGTTGTCCGGTTTCTTTACTAGGAACAAGGTTGAATAATAACCTAGCTCCCTTTCTTTCACTGGAACAGGCACTAACACCTCCTTCTTTATTAACTCTGTCACTTCCTTGTTTATTTCTGACGAAACCTTTGTTAACACAAATCTTTTCGGGGGTATTCTTATAAAGTCCAATTTTAAACCGTCCTATATTATAGACTTGACCCAAGGGCCCGCCACCTCCTCCCAAGCTGGAAGGAAGTTCGTTAATCTCCCTCCCACTGCTAGCCTGGCGTCATGGCTTGGACTGCTTTCTTCTAGGAGAGGAGGAACCCTGAAATAAGAATCCCTTCTTTGCCGTATTTCTGTATCTTGAGTTATCCCTATCCGCCTTCTTATCCTGATATCTGGGGAAGTTGCG
The DNA here is from genome assembly GCA_033119425.1 of Bufotes viridis. Classification (NCBI taxonomy): domain Eukaryota; kingdom Metazoa; phylum Chordata; class Amphibia; order Anura; family Bufonidae; genus Bufotes; species Bufotes viridis. The sequence continues at coordinate 470,123,815 of CM065591.1, forward strand.
AAAGGGCTGTCTGAACCTTTTGCGAGAGGAAAAAGAGAACTCCTGAGCAACCCCTGGAAATTTCTTTTTCCCATCTGCAGCCTTCTCTAGTAATGTATCCAATTCAGGCCCAAATAGGTATTGGCCCTGACATGGGATAGAACACAACTTTTGTTTAGACCCTACATCTCCCCCTTTCCAATTCTTCAACCACAGTGCCCTGCGAGCGGAATTAGAAAGGGAGGATGCCCTAGCCGAAAGCCTGACTGCGTCCATAGAGGCATCTGCCACGAAATCCACAGCCTTCCTGATAGTAGGTAAAGAAGCTAATAACTGTTCCCTAGGACATCTGTCTTTAATTTGGGCCTCCAACCTCTGTAACCAGATGCCTACTGATCTAGCTGTTACCGTAGAGGCTATGTTTGGTTTAAAGGTGGAAGTAGACGCTTCCCAAGTGTTTTTTAAGCATACATCCATCTTTTTATCCAGTGGGTCCTTAAGGGAACCTAAATCATCGAAGGGCAATGCTGAACGTTTAGAAATTTTTGAGATGGCTACGTCTAATCTAGGGGCTTTACTCCGGGTGGAGGACGGTGCCTCTTCAAATGGATACTTCCTTTTGAAACTTTTTGTTAGAAAAACCTTCTTGTCTGGTCTGCTCCATTCTTTTTCTATTACACTAGATATATTATTATGAAACGGAAAACATCTTCTTCTTTTTTCCCTCAAACCTTCAAACACAGAATCCGCTAGCGTTTTATTTTCTTTCACATCCTCTAGCTCCAGTGTGGATCTAATTGCCTTCAAAAGTTTCTCTGTATCTTCTGCCGGGAATAAATAACTACTCTCTTTTTCTTCATCTGAAGAGGATGAGAAGTCTGAGCGATCTACGGATAATTCTTCTTTACTAACCTCAGAGTCCTCAGACCCAGAGTCTATCTCCTCTTGGGATTTTTTCTGTTTTTTGTGCAATTTTAATGATTCCTTGACTTCTGCCCTTATTACTGATCTAATGTTATCCATAAAGGATGGACCTTCTTCTGACAACGTTTTGTTAATACAGACTTGACATAGCTTTTTTGTGCAAGCGGATGAGAGCGAGACTTTACAAATAGCACACTCCTTATTCTTCTTTTTTGATACCGCCTTCTTAGGACCCACCTAAATGAAAAAATATGCTGCATCAGAGATACTATCTCTAAACCATGCGGCACTCCCCCCAGGGAACCTTACTACCGGGGTCTGGCTTTCGCTCTCCACTTGTTCCAACTGCTTGTCCTCCTCCATCTCTGTTTAAACAGGAGGAAGCAGTAAGGCGACATGAACCATAGGCTGAGCACACAAACCGTGGCTTTCACCACTCCTACCTCCGGAAAACCACCTCCCAGCCTGTGGTATGCACTGTATGGCGGCGTCCTGTGTCCTGCAGCAGAGGCTCCGAGCTCAGCAACCTCCTGCCCTCACCGCCGCCATAAATGCACGCCGCCATTCAAATTACGCACTTCCGGTCGCGGCCGGAAGTGTGTCACTGGAACGCAAGAATCCCGGAAGTACCCGCCTGTGAACCGCAGAGAGACGTGCGTAACCGAGTCAACAAATAGGACCCGCGCTGCGTCCCTCTTGCCAAGCCACTCCGATACGGCCCCCGTCTACAGAGACTCACCCAGACCTGGGCTGCTCTAATCCAGCGCTGTCTCTGCCTCTCTTAATGAGACAAGCGCTCCCTGCGTCAGGCGATACCCCACATCCTGGACTGTGAGTCCACCTAGGGTCCTCCCAACCTCAGGACTCTGAGGGATGGACCCACGCAGGTAAGCCCTCTCACCCTCCAGAAACTATCTGGGTCTTGCAGGTGATCCGGCTCCTAAAGGGGAAAAGAAGCCGCAAGTCTCCTACTCCAGGGACAGGAAACCTACACTGAGGGAGAGAGCGGCTCCACCTTTTTTATGCCGCAGGTTTCCTGTCCCAGGGGTGGAGCCATCTCTCTGTGGTGCTGTCGTGGGGGATGGGAAAAACACAGTTCTGGTTACTCACGGTTATGTCGTCCCTGGGCAGGCTTGCAAAAGTGATGAGGAGAACGGCACAACGATTCTCTGGGGCACGCTCTGGTAAGGGACACAGGCCAGATGGTGGTTCGAGGTGCCCTTGGTGGTCTGTATTAATGTGCCTATGGCAAGGTCCCTGATTGTCGTGACGCCAGTACCTTTTATGGTGGTACAACCATTTATAGTAGTAGTAATTGAGGAGTTGGAAACTGAGACAGCAGTGAAATCCAACTTATGACTTTTGCTGAACATTGCTCCTGGTAACAGTAACATCTAAGTATAAAACAGTCTCTGTTGCATCCAGATATGAAATACAATCTCTCATGCATACCAGGTTAGGGAAATGTAAGTCCTCAAGATTAACAGGCTCTTTATCTTTTATATGTGAAAGTTACTGCTTCGGACTAGGCTTTTGAAGTATAAAAAGTCTTAGGCTGGTATTAACTCTCGCCTTATTCTGACCTTGGTTAAAGGTGGTTTTCAGAATCCTTGAACCTCTATTTCCAGTGCTTTTCTGACAGCCGGCCTCACTGTCCAAAGGATTTACACTGGAGGTGTGGATGCCGGAAGCTGTGTCCTACACCTAACTGCAAAGGTGCCTGGGAAGCCTTTGAGTATGGCCGTTATGCTATCCTTTGATTCGAATACTTGTAAATATATATTAATCCCCTTGAAACTTGCTGTTTGCAGCTTTGTCACTGGTCACCCCCAAGGGACAAGCAATAGAAGTAGATTTCTCACCTCTAGGCTGAATCTTATAGGCTTTAACCCTGGACTGTGGAGCCATCAGGGAGAGAGCAGGGAGGCAGGCGGCCTCCCTCCAGCTAGCAGCTACATTATGGCTGCACACTGACTAAACTTCAGGAGAACTAAACACCTACTAGACCCGAGCTAAGCTATTTATACACTGTCACACTGCCCCCTCAGACTAGTGTGGTGCAACTCTAATTAGCCTAAATGAAAGGATCTTACACAGAATTACTTAGTTACATGGGAGAATATGACATGAGATGAAGCATGACATATAATATATGACAATAAAACATAATAACACAAGTTTGCTGTGCCCACAATCACGAGTGGGTCACTGCAAATATACTGTTTAAGCACTTTATAATTCCATGACCTCAGTCTCCACAAGGTCCCACCCTAGTAATACAATACCTAATCAATTGTCAAAGCCAGATCAAGTGCAATGCCCTGAAACACACTGCAAGCATTGAAAGTGTTAATATCACTGTACTGCATGTATTATCTGCATCTACTGAGGTCCCATACGGCTAGTCCGGGCTGGCTTTACCCTTCCTCTCTAGGAGGAAGATTCTAGAGTTAATGGGTGACTGCTGAGGAGTGAACACCTCAGAGCAGCAAGGAGCAGCTCCTGTAGGGAGATTCCATTCCACTACAGCCCACAAGAATGTGCCAGCCCTCAGAAGGGAAAAGATCTATAGAAGGTTTAGCCAACAGAAAGGGATTTCAGACTTTGGCAAAGAAGGTAATCTCCGCTAATCTGGCTACAGCCTCCTCTGCATGTGGTGGGAACACTGTAAGCTACAAGCTGCCCCCCATAACCAAAGGAGAGGAGGGCCCCTTGTTCATGGACTGTATTCCTCTGAGGATACTGTGGATATCATAACTATATATATCCGATGATAGAGAAAGTGCATATCTTTAAACTGGGAAAAGGAGAGATTGACCAGTCTGATTGACAGAGGGAGAGAGAGAAGCTAGCCTCCATATACAGCCTCTGGGAACTAATTAAATCATCTGTAAAGACTGCATTTCATGTGAATAGTGCTGGTGTGGATCACATGCTGACCGGCTTCAGTAAAGTATTGTGGATTTTTATACCAACACCGGTCTCATCATTATACCACACTACATTTGCACTACAAGATGCTGGTGTCATGACAACCGGGACCCTGCCTCACACCATAAAACAACAACATCAAGGGCACCTCAACCTCCATCAGGCAGGAGAGTCCCAGAACCATAGTGTGCCCCGAAGGGAAGAACTGGTGCGCCCTTCCCGTCACTGCATATGGGGCCCAGGAAGCTTCAAGAAATCGTGAGTATGACTACTGCACCCATCTGGCCACCCACACTCACGTGTGCCCCTGTGGCCTAGACGCTGCACAGGGTCTGCAGGAGCCCCCATATTTCTGGCCTGATGTAATGTAGTACAGCCATACAACTTGATACCACATAGAATGCAGATAATAGTGCCACATAGTGACATATTGTGAGCACGATTACATGACACAAGTTTAAAGTGGTGCTTCGAGAGTTTTCTACTGATGACTTGTCCTCTGAATAGATCATCAGTATCTGATCTGTGGGGGTCCGACAGCTGAGACCCCCACAATCAACTGTTTGATAAGGCAGCGTCGCTCACAGTAGCTGCTTTTCCTTTGCACCACTATCTGCGCCAGAAATCCGCCTAATATAGATGTTACAGATACTCCTTTTTTCAAGATATATTTGCTGTCAGTAAATGAAAGCACTTAGGGTACTTTTACACTTGTGACAGGACGGATCCGGCAGGCTATTCAGCCTGCCGGATCCGTCCTGCCGCAAGTGGCCATGCACTGCCGTGCTGCCGCTCTGTCCCCATTGACTATAATGGGGCGGGGGGGCGGAGCTACAGCGCAGCACGGCACGGCCGGAGATCGCCGGACTAAAAGTCCTGCATGTCAGACTTTTAGTCCGACGATCTCCAGCCGTGCAGTGCCATGCTGCGCCGTAGCTCTGTCCCCCCCTCGCCCCATTATAGTAAATAGGGACGGAGCGGCAGCACGTGCCGCAAGTGTAAAAGTACCCTTACGTTCATGGATACAATTGTTTACATTGTAGACAATGCTCTGTGATCTCAACACAACACACATCTCTCTGCTACAATGTATCAGCCTGGAGTATGGGATATTTAGCTCACAGAGCATTGTCTGGACTGGAAGAACTGTATCAGCTTCTCAACTGAGAGCAGGACTAGGTGCATACAGGATTATTGCCAAGCTATGTACACTAGAGTGTTCTCATTCACTAACAGCAAACTAATGTCTTGAAAATAGTGAGGAATGCAAAAGTATAGCAGAAATTCATTGAACCTTTCATTTAGATAACACCAGTAAGTCCATTTAACCACTTCAGCCCCCCTAGCTTAAACACCCTTAATGACCAGGCCACTTTTTACAATTCTGCACTACACTACTTTCACCGTTTATTGCTCCGTCATACAACTTACCACCCAAATGAATTTTACCTCCTTTTCTTCTCACTAATAGAGCTTTCATTTGGTGCTATTTCATTACTGCTGACATTTTTACTTTTTTTGCTATTAATCAAAAATAACCGAAATTTTTGCAAAAAAATGACATTTTTCACTTTCTGTTGTAAATTTTTTTTTAAAAAAACTGCATTTCTATATAAATTTTTCTCTAAATTTATTGTTCTACATGTCTTTGATAAAAAAAAATCCAATAAGTGTATATTTATTGGTTTGGGTAAAAGTTATAGCGTTTACAAACTATGGTGCAAAAAAGTGAATTTCTGCATTTTGAAGCAGCTCTGACTTTCTGAGCGCCTGTCATGTTTCTTCAGGTGCTAGAATGTCAGGATAGTATAAATACCCCCCAAATGACACCATTTTAGAAAGAAGACACCCCAAAGTATTCGCGGAGGGGCATGGTGAGTTCATGTATCATTTCATTTTTTTTTTACAAGTTAGTGGAAAATGACACTTTCTGAGGAAAAAAAAATAATAATAAAGTTTCCCCAAAATTGCAGATCTGCACTTCCGGGTCTGCACTTCCGTTCCGCAAAAATATAGAACATGTCCTATTCTTGTCCGCAATTGCAGACAAGAAAAGGCATTTTCTATATAGTTCTGGCTAGGGTTGGGCGATATCAAAAATATTGCCACGATAACGATATTAAGAAATTTATCGCGATAACGATATATATCACGATAAATGCCCATTTAGAAGAAAAAAACACTTGGAGACATTATACTGTATAGGGGCAGCCACAAGGAGACGTTATACTGTATGGGGGCAGCGCAAGGAGACATTATACTGTATGGGGCCAGCGCAAGGAGACGTTATACTGTATGGGGGCAGCGCAAGGAGACATTATACTGTATGGGGCCAGCGCAAGGAGACGTTATACTGTATGGGGGCAGCGCAAGGAGACATTATACTGTATGGGGGCAGCGCAAGGAGACATTATACTGTATGGGGGCAGCGCAAGGAGACATTATACTGTAAGGGGCACAGGGGCAGCCGCAAGGAGACGTTATACTGTATGGGGGCAGCGCAAGGAGACATTATACTGTATGGGGGCAGCGCAAGGAGACATTATACTGTATGGGGGCAGCGCAAGGAGACATTATACTGTATGGGGGCAGCGCAAGGAGACATTATACTGTATGGGGGCAGCGCAAGGAGACATTATACTGTATGGGGGCAGCGCAAGGAGACGTTATACTGTATGGGGGCAGCGCAAGGAGACGTTATACTGTATGGGGGCAGCGCAAGGAGACATTATACTGTATGGGGGCAGCGCAAGGAGACATTATACTGTATGGGGGCAGCGCAAGGAGACATTATACTGTATGGGGGCAGCGCAAGGAGACATTATACTGTATGGGGGCAGCGCAAGGAGACATTATACTGTATGGGGGCAGCGCAAGGAGACGTTATACTGTATGGGGGCAGCGCAAGGAGACGTTATACTGTATGGGGGCAGCGCAAGGAGACGTTATACTGTATGGGGGCAGCCACAAGGAGACGTTATACTGTATGGGGCAGCGCAAGGAGACGTTATACTGTATGGGGGCAGCGCAAGGAGACGTTATACTGTATGGGGGCAGCCACAAGGAGACGTTATACTGTATGGGGGCAGCCACAAGGAGACGTTATACTGTATGGGGGCAGCGCAAGGAGACATTATACTGTATGGGGGCAGCGGCAGCTACAAGGAGACGTCATCCACAGATCCACTCCCCCCTTAAGTGCCATCCACAAACCCCCCTTAAGTGCCATCCACAGATCCACTCCCCCCTTAAGTGCCATCCACAGATCCACTCCCCCCTTAAGTGCCATCCACAGATCCCCCCCCCCCTTAAGTGCCATCCACAGATCCCCCCCCCCCTTAAGTGCCATCCACAGATCCCCCTTAAGTGCCATCCACAGATCCCCCTTAAGTGCCATCCACAGATCCCCCTTAAGTGCCATCCACAGATCCGCCCCTTAAGTGCCATCCACAGATCCCCCTAAGTGCCATCCACAGATCCCCCCTAAGTGTCATCCACAGATCCCCTAAGTGTCATCCACAGATCCCCCCATCCAGTGTCTTCCACAGATCCCCCCATTCAGTGTCATCCACAGATCCCCCTCTCAGTGTCATCCACAGATCCCCCAGGCTCTCAGTGTCATCCACAGATTCCCCCCTCTCAGTGTCATCCACAGATTCCCCCCATTAACAGATTCCATACCTGCCCAGCGCAGCCTCCTCCCAGCCCAGCGCCGTTGTAGGTAATTATTATTCACTTCACTGAGAAGAGAAGCGCCGGAAGACTCACACAGGCGCATGCGCACTTCAATGCCTCTGCCAGTGCGCCTGTGTGAGTCTTCCGGCGGATCCAGGGGGGGAGAGAGGCAAAGGGGCAATTGCACCCCCCGAGAATGTGGGCAGCAATGCGCCGGGTAGGAGGAGGCGGAGCCAGGGACGCAGGAGCCGGTGTACCATGAAAAAGCATTAACTTATGACGAAACATTAAGCAGCTGATTTCAGGGGGCGTGTCGCTCTGCTCTCGGCTCAGATTGGCTCACATTCAAGGGGTGTGTTCTATGCGGCGCTCGCGCTCGGCTCAGCTCAGTAGCAGAAGCAGGTCTGAAGCCAGCGCGGCACGGGGGGGTTTATGAGGAGGCACGGGGGTTTAGGAGGCAGGGATGTATGAATAAACCTGTGAGCCCCCATGTTGCGCAGAAAACCGCAGGTCAATTCAGACCTGCGGTTTTCTTCGTGACAGTCTCTGATTCCCAGTGCCACTGCCACTGCGCGGGGTTGGCACGGGTGTATAAATAAACCTGTGAGCACCCCCCCCCCCTTCATGTTGCGCAGAAAACCGCAGGTCAATTTAGACCTGCGGTTTTCTGTGCAACATTGGGGGGGGCTCACAGGTTTATTCATACACCCGTGCCTCCTCATAAACCCCCCGTGCCGCGCGGGCTTCAGACCTGCTACTGAGCTGAGCCGAGCGCGAGCGCTGCATAGAACACACCCCCTGAATGTGAGCTAATCTGAGCCGAGTGCAGAGCGACACGCCCCCTGAAATCAGCTGCTTAATGTTTCTTCATAAGTTAATGCTTTTTCATGGTACACTGGCAATGATTTTTAATGTGCGGCGGCCGGCGGGTGGTGAGTGAGGAAGGCGCCGCAGAAAGAGCGCATGACGT